>JAHWFO010022643.1:724144-772879 GCA_023313115.1 Rhysida immarginata
CACTTTTTTTGATCCGATGTGTGGTTCTCGAGATATTTCAATGTCTTCAGATAAATTGAACACCCGGTATAACCTGAGTTATTAACTTGTTGATCTTAGTGGCAGCATTTTTATTTCATATCTCGGTTATCGTTCAAATTTGAACCCATGTTCATAGGCACTTTTTTGCTTTGAATCATCCATACTACTTCCTCTAAAAGTTTGTGACAGGGTTTCAGACTCACCCTGTATAATACATAATGGAACAATAAAATTAATGAAAAAACAAAGTAAAATAAAATAAATTGAATAAACCAGAATGAAGAATTAAACAAATATTAAAGTAAAACGACACAAAAAAATAGAGGTAAATCTGGTGAAACGGAACGTAAGATGGTAAAAACAAAATGTGCAAATGGAAATCATATTCACATTTGCAGACACATCAACAGTGAATGATACAGGGTGATTCTAAAAGGTCATGCAAGAATGAAAAGGTAGGTAGAGGGGTGAAATTCTGAGCATAAAAAGTCCAATCGTGTTTTTCGATCCAAGGCTCCGTTAAACAGTTAGAGTGCTTTAAAGTTTCGTGACGCCGCTTCTGTTTCAGTCAATAGATGTTTTTAACATACTTTAATTTCCAGTTTTAAATGTTCAATAAATAAATAGTGACCATTTAAAAAATTATTTCAAAGAATATTTTATAGCATACAGAAAAAATATTTTCTTCTTATTCGCTTTTTGGCCATCAAGGGACCACGTGAATTAACATTTAGTGTTAATTGAAATTTGACTTGCTGGTTTTGTGAGTGGCAAGACCTGTACCTTAACGCTCTCGGCCACTGAGCCAGCAGAAAAGATATTGTTAAATTAGCAAATAATTATGTAAATGCAACTTAAGCATTTTCAAATCCATCCTTCATGTTTGAATGCAAACCTTTACGAATTTAAAAGTTTTGGAACACTGAAAGTATTTCAGTTTTGCTTCATCCATCCATTAGCAGATAGGTACCTCACTTATGGGCATACATATTTAGTCTCACTCCAAATTAGCAGATATGCACCTCGTTCATGGGCGTACTTTTGGGAATAGTAGAGCTGCTCAGCGTTTCTACCAGGAAACATTTCCACATTGCATATATCAATCCAGGGCGATGTTTGCAAACATCGATTGTCATCTTCGAGAGATGGGATCCTTTCTGCCTATTACCCATGCCGATGGACTGCTCAAAACTGTTCGAACACGTTATGCTCAAGATCAGGTTCTTAATATGGAGAATTCTACATGAGGCCAACCGCTTTTCATATTATATTCAGCATGTACAGGCCCGTTCGGAAGCGGATTTTGAGCCAAGATGTATGTTTTGTTCAATGGTTTTTGTTGCAATGACCTGCACCTAACTTTGCCGCTAATGTGCTGCTTACCGATGAGGCAAGTTTTACAAAGATTCTGTGCTGAACTTTCATAACTCATCAATGGGCAGAAGAAAAACCTCATGCAATCCTTCAATCTCGGCAACAACAACAGTTTTCGCTTAACGTTTGGACCCTATTTTTTACCACCTAGACTCAATCCCATTTTCTAAACACGCTTTTTGGAAGAAGTACTCTGTCCATTGCTGGAAGACTTTCCTCTAGAAGTTCGTTGCCAATTGTTTTTAACCATGATTGTGCACCAGCACATTTCAGTTGCACTCCCGAAGATCTCTTAACGTAAATTATCTGAATCGATGGGTTGGCAGAATAGGACCAATTGCATTGCCTACACATTTCCCAGATTTAAATCCATTGGAAATTTTTTTTATAGGGATGTCTCAGGACGCAAGTGTATGCTACCCCAGTCATTAATGTTCAAGTTCTACGAGACCATATTGTGGAAGTACGTGAACATATCCGAAATATTCCTGGAATTTTTGAAAATGTCTGACAATCACTCAGAAGACTTTGCATGGCCTGTATTGCAGCTGAAGGGAGCCTATTTGAGCATTTAATCTAATGTAATACGTAAAGTTGTATTACATTAGTTGTAAACATTGCAATAGTTGTAAACATTGGAGTTGTATTAATTTCAGTAATTAAATATTGCAATTAAATTTAGTGATCTTTTTTTTTTTCCTTTCTCATCTTATGCATCAAACCATTTCCAAAAAATAAAGAAACTGGTACAAGAAAAAGTGATAATATTAAACTATTTTTTAATGCAGATGCATTTTAATATTACATCATTATCACAGGCAAAACTGTTACAAAGAAAGGTGAGAAAGACATGGGAATTTTTAGACTAACAGGATGAGGGTGTCCACCAATTAGGAGCATGATTGGTGGACTTACAAAACCAGTAAAGGAAGCTAGAGGGTAGACCTAATAGAGGACAGCGTTGACGTCATATCTGAACAATTAATGGGGATCCATTAATGGATATGATTAATGCATTACAAGACTTTAAGAACACATAAAGATCACACATAAAGATCATCTCCCTAGACATTGTAAACTTGTACACGAATATACCGTTCAAAGAAACTATCAGTATCATTGATAAGGCGATGGAGGAAGCGGACTTGGATTCTGTGGAAAGATCAGACATAAGAAGTGTATTGCGACTGTTGTGTGAACAGAACTATTTCAGTTTTGAGAATGGTTATTACACCATCCCCGATGAGGTAACAATGGGCTCGCCGATTATCTTGGTAGCATCAGAATTTTTTTCTGCAATCCGTTGAGAGGATACA
Source organism: Rhysida immarginata (assembly GCA_023313115.1). Taxonomy (NCBI): domain Eukaryota; kingdom Metazoa; phylum Arthropoda; class Chilopoda; order Scolopendromorpha; family Scolopendridae; genus Rhysida; species Rhysida immarginata. The sequence continues at coordinate 726,856 of JAHWFO010022643.1, forward strand.
CATTGACAAGCTGATTGAAGATAGCAAAATCCTCATATACAAGTGATACGTGGATGATACGTTCATCATATATGACGGAAGAAAATGCACTGATTCAGACATTCTAGATTAGTTTAATAGTTTCCATAATTCTATTAAATACACCTTAGAAAAAGAAGATACAGTAGAAGCTTGTTTAAAGTAAGCTGAATTTCAGGGTACCAATAATATTTATTCGTAAAATCCGAACTTCGTAAAAAACAACCCCCCCCCCCCCCAAAAAAAAACCCACGTAAATAAGCACTGAATTTTTAATAGGCAGTATTTTTAATACACACTGATTAAGTATTCGAGTTTTGAAAATATTTAAGCATTGTTGTCTGATGCATATTTGAAGTTATATCATTATTTAAGTAGTTTGAAAATTTAAAAAACTGTCAAAAATATCGTCTGGTACATTTTTAGTTGCATACAGATGGTTGTTTAGAGTTTCTAAGGAGCTTTTAATTTGTGAGGATGTTGCTTTAAATGTCGTTTTTTCCAGTTTCTCGTCATTGTCATCTTCATGTTCTTCTTCACGCCATCTTTGATAAGATCGCAAATTTCATTATCGTTTAACGTCGAAGAAGAATTTTAACAAACATCCACAAAACATCCACATCAATATTAACAAACTCGGAGAATTTAGATTGAAAATTCAGCTTATTTTTCGGGATTTCCCACTCTTCAAATCCTTGAAATTCGCTGTCATCTTCGGGTGGGACTGCAAGTTCAGTTTCACTTTCGGTTGCATTACTTATGGCGCCCTCTGTTGGCGCGGAAACTAGTCCAGTTAATCATCGATCACGACTGCAATAACATAAGCCAAATGAACAAAATGCAACCAGGCCACTCACGCAAAAAATTTTCACTTTTTTTAGTAAATTTTTTTACTACCAATTACAACTTCTAACTTCGTAAAATCCGAATTTCATCGTAAAAATACTTCGTAAAACTTATTATATGGAAATTAACAGGAGGGGGTCGGGATTTCAGAATTACTTCATAAAATCCAGAATTTCGTAAAATGCGAGTTCATAAGAACGAGATTCTACTGTAACATCTTAAATTTCCTTGACATGCGCATTATAAGAAATCAGGAGGCGTAGAAGTTCGGGTTTGAAATCTTCCGGAAACCATCAACTGCTGCCAATATTATTCCTTTCGACTCAAACCATCCTATGCAACATAAAACCGCCACAATTAGACACTGCTTTTGACGGGCGTTGTCTTATGGGATCACCGAACAAGCAAGGAAGAATAAAATTTCCACCACATTCCAACTGGTTAGAATGAACTGCTTTCCTAACAATGTAACCGAATCCATTTTCAGTAATGTCAAATCATCTATTAACTAGCCGATCAACATCGGGCCATTCCATGTCAGTCACCCAGGCCATGACACCCACTATCTAGTTGATTTTGTGTACTGCTATTGTACTTAATTTCATGAACTTTTGCCAATTTTTATTGCTTTATACACTGAACGACCAATTATTAGTGACACCCCGCTAATAGCGTGTTGCGCCTCCTTTAGCGGCGAGAACTGCTTGAATACGTGTTGGCATGGATTCAACAAGGTGTTTAAACCATTGCAGAAGGATAGCAGCCCAGGCTAGGTTAGGGGTGTCATCGTTTGCGGACCATATCATTAATGAAAAACATAATTATTTCGCAGATTCGTTTGAGGTTATTCATAGATGTAGAAATGTTAAAATGTTATACTTCCTTGAATCGATTGAAATTGTGAAAAACAAAGCAACCAATAAAACCCTGAATAGTGATGATGGCCCCATGCCATTGGCAGACAAAATAATTTACTTTCCTTTGTTTTCTTTTATTTTTGTGAGGTTTTCTGCCTTGCTCTTACCGGGTGTTTCATAAATGACCGGTATATTTGAAAAATCTAAACAGGCAGCGACAGAAATACATCGTGAACTAATTTCGAAAGTTGTCTGCCTGAAAATTTACTGTTGTTCCAAGCATATTGCAACAAATGGTGTATTTCTATCGCTGCCCGTTTAGTTTTTATTGATTTTTCAAATATACCGATATACCGGTCTTTTTTGAAACACCCGGTATAACCAGACTACTCTTTTATCCGGTGTGGGAGAAAAAGGGGGGGGTGTTGTTTGGTTTTTGTAGGGCTAAGCTAAGAAGATAGTTTGTATTGGTTGTTTTCTTTTGTTGTTCGTGTTTTGTTTTTGTATAATTTTTCTGATTGGTGCTTATATATTATAAATACTCGGCTTCTCTTGTTGTTCTTTACTCACTGACGATGGAAATTTTGTTTCCGAAATGTACATCTGAGTCATTAAAATTTATTATGTGGAATAGTGTTTTCGGAGTTATTTTTCTTTGTATAGATGACGTCTTCCATGCATTTTTGTTGGCAAGGTATGTTACTGGTACTTGGACGTTCTTGAAAGCCCATAGCTTCGTGCTTTTCCCTACAACGAATAATGGTAGTTTATCGCTCCCATCCATGTTCACTGCAAGCGTGTTTTTGGTTGTCCTTTACCGTGATGAGACTATCCGGCAAATCCAAGACTATTTTCAGAGAGCATCATCCAGAACAATCCTGTCTCATCTGCATTATATACTTCAGACGGTTGATACCTCTGAAGAACGTCCTTCAACTTTCCCTCTTTCCACAACCTGACTACTTGTTGGTCCACACCACTTGATTCGCCGAATTTTCTCACCTTGACGATTCCATAATGCTCTTTGAATCGCTCAACCCAAAATAGTGATTTATGTTGAATCTTCAGGATACAACTGTGAGCGGAATTTGTTTGCCTGAATGAGGAGCATTTGGCCATCGAGTCTTATATCCAATTGCAAGGACTTTCGACAACTTCATCAACTTTGTCGTGAGTCACTTTCTTGATTCATTTCAGAGTGGCCTGCCAAACATCAGAGTTTGAAGTGAATTCTTCGATGTTTTTCCTGTCTTTTTTAATGGTGTATAGGGTGCTTGGAGAAATGCCGAAGTGAGCTGACACTTCCTCGTTTTTCATTGATGAATTGACATCACAGTACTTCAAGATCTCTACCTTCTTATCGTAGGTTCGTGTATTATATGGTTTTCTTTTGTTCGCCATATAGGATGCAGATTCTGCAGTACACGTTGTTAGGTCTACGCAAGATCAGAACTGAGAGACAAATGCAATTACAATAGAAGAGCTCGGGCTTCTCAAGCAGCTTTCAATCTCAACGCCTCATATGATTGGCTGATTTCTGAACGATCATCGATGTTCCCACGAATGCTACCATGGGAAAGTCAGCCAATTTTATTTCTAGTAGCACGCTGCTCGGGATTGGGAACGCTGTCAGTTTGTTCAGATCAAGCTGGGAATTAGTCACAAATTATTTTCGGAATAACTATGGCGTTCGAATTAGGCGATGAAAAATACATTATTGTGTATGAAATGTACTTGATGGTTGATTCGAATTGGCCGATAATTCGAATTAGCAGTAATATTCTAAACTAAATGTAAAGGATATCAAACGTTCCTTGCAATTTATATAAATTAGGCGGATTCTAGTTACTGTAATAATTTGTAAAACTTTCAAAGGAGTCTATGAGGGGGCAATACCTTAAAAAAATTATAATGCTCATGTATGGAGTTTTTTTAAAAGAAATAATTTACTTTTTTTTTTCTAAGACGTAGATTATGAATATTCTGTGACTGTAAGTCAGTGTGTGTCTGTGTATGGTGGGGGGAGGTGCTCCCGTGTGTGTGTGGATTGTTTGCGTTTGTGAGTGTTTATGCCCCGTTAATTTGTCTGTGATCGTCGTATCTGCTATGATAATCTTGTGATTTGATTGCGGTCGTTATATGAAATTGAGTGTGTTGCATAACGTTTGTTATAATAGAAATAATAAAATTGTGTTTAACGTAATTGTTGGGAGAAGCTTGGAATTTCTGTTCGCGGCAACAATGGCTTCAGCAGCAGCGCTGGGCTTTGTTGTAGCGAGGAGAAATTCTTAAAAGAACTGTGTTTTTTCCTTCTGTTTTATGTTATTGTTAAAAATAAAAATATTTTGGTCTTCCTTCTAAAAACTTTGACGAGGACGGAGGTCTGTGTGATCGCTAGTGAAAGCGATGGCAAACAAGTGAACATCATAGTGAAGTTCGAAAATGGCGCTTGCGCTTAGCCCGTACGTAGTATCGTGCTGCAATTAAATTAAAATAATTAGTATGCAACGGAACTTTATAATTGCTATAAAACGACTGCGCATGCTGTTATTTTAATTAATTGTGTGTAGAATCGCAGGAGAACGGCTTTGAGCCGAATGCTGCCCATGTCTAAGCCCTGGTGCATCGATGATGTTCTTTTGTTGTGCGGAGTTCATCGAAGATGAGAAAACATCTTGCCCACATGATCGGTGAGACTGTTCTTTTTTTTATATTATGAAGAAATTTTCTCTCTTGGTTCAAGAGAACTTTTCTCAAGTCGAGTGTGTCGTTCTAAAAAACATGTTACCAAGCTTGCCATATCTTTTTCGATGCCTGGAGAATACGCATTAGAGCAATATTAACAATTCATTTCTGCTGTCGAGGACGCTCTCGTTTTTTTTTCCAAGAAAAAACTATTAGAACTTCACTAATTAATAGTGAACCAACGGATGGTTTTTGCTATCTATGTTAATGCTAGATGATAGATTTTAACCGTTTAAATGCTAGCTAATTTTAGTTTATGAAGTAAAATATATTTGTTAGACAAAACCAGGAGTTGTGCAGCTCAGCTGCACATAAGCGTTTCCGAGCACTAAGGTTGAACGATGAAGTAAATGGGGCATAGGTGTGTATGGAAAATAGTCGCCCATATCCGATCACACTATTAAGGAGTGGTTGAGCCCAAGAGGTCTTGTGTTGTGTCAATAGAAGTTGCTCTATTGGACGAGTTAAGGGGTTACTGTATCCCTCCCCTCGCTAAGAAAAAAAAGGGGTACGCGACGCGTCCTAGCGTTGACCTTATCTTGGGTCTCGATTAATTTCGGATGGGGGTGGCTGGTACACAGTGCCCTGAGAGTAGGGTAATATTTACCCTGGTTACGGGACACTTACCGTAAATCTTCTACTATAACGCGAATTTTTTTGGCCTAAAAAAGCATCTAAATTTGCTGGGTCGTATTATACTAGAGGATAAAAATCAGCCCTCTGACGACTGCGGCCAGAGGAGATTTTGTCCTGATAACATTACCGTACATTAATTACATTGCATATTAAGTGTCCAGTTCATTATACAATATATTAATTCACTTTTTATTCGAATTACTCGTCGCCAACATCTAACAACATCGATAATAACTTCTCCCAAACATCGATACTTCTAATTAGGCCTACTTAAAAACTGCCTCGAACCAAAGCCTACAAGAAAGCTTATGTAGTGAAAATATTAAACTGAATAAAGATTACTTGTCTTTTTATTAAGAAAATTGATGTACTGTTGTGTTTTTTTGTCGATGTGCAAATGAGAAAGCTTTCCATATCAATGTAGGGCTATAAACTTCCAAACTGCCTCAATGAAGTTGAGGCAGTTGCTTTTGTCAAAGTTGCTTTCTGTTGCTTGATTATGGGGCAAATGTTCCAAAATTAAATTGAATTTTGGTGTAAAAATGCATGTAACTGAACTTTTAATTTCCCCCATTAAAATCATTTGGGTTACAAACAGGCACGATATGCTGATTCATTCCATAAAAACATGTGAAAAAAGAACTCTTCAGCCAATGCACATTGCCACCCAATATACCACTTTGTGTTGATTGGTTAGTTTTGATTGACAATAGCACTGCAAGCACTATATAAACTCTGGCAATGTGAGTGTAAATCAGTACAACCTATTCATCCAGTTCATCAATACTTTTAGATTCGATCCCCAGCATATTTATTTAGTGATTCTTCAACCTGCATTTAGTGATTCAGGACTTAGAGATTCTTCACTCAGCAAAACTAAGGTACTTTTTCTTTTTTTCTGTTTTTTTTATTATTTAGTTTCTTCTTTTTTTGTAAATGACGCGGTTCTTAATAAGCCATTTAAGGACAGAGTGAGGCAGTACTGGATTAGCTGGATGGCATCTGACGAGGTACAGTTGACACCAGCAGGAAACCTGAAGAAGCCCAGCCTCTCGCAGGTAACTAATTGGGTTAAACAGGCTTGGGATTCGATTCCAGAAGCCATGGTTAGAAGGAGTTTTTTGAAAACTGGGATCGCCAACAAAATGGATGGCACAGAAGATGATCTTCTGTGGGACGATGAAGATGAAGATGCAGCCAATAGAGGAAGAAGACTGGGATACAGATGTCAAATTAACTGAGGAAGATTGGAAAGACCTGTTCGAAGACACAGATGAATCAGATTTTGAAGGTTTTTGAATATTAAATATCCAGACTATTTAAAAATAAAGATTTTTTTTCTGTACATTTTATTTCTCGCGAGGAGTCAAAAATGGGGGTCGCGTTATACAAGAGGATAGGATTTTTGCCGATTTTTTGGGCCGAAAAAGTGGAGTCGCATTATAGTAGAAGATTTACGGTATGTTGGCGAGATGCTATATGATTAATGCATGCTGTGCAAAATGCAAAGTTGCTCAGAAACATTAGTAGAACTATAGTTTTATGTTATTTAGATTTAACCAACTATTTTGTTTGTTAGGGGGCCCCTGAGTTTGTTAATAGTTAACTTGTAGTGGTAATTAAGATTTTAAACAATGTATAACCTTGATAATTTAGCATATTTGATTAAATATTTCTTGTTTGTTTGGAACACACTGACATTTTTTTTTTTTCTCGACCTAAACGAGTTCCACCCTCCCTTGCCTCCACGTTCCAGGGTCACATATGAGTCCCGCCCCCACACGTGGATGGCACAATTCAATATAAGGAGCATGAACATAAAAATATAAACCTTTCTATTTAATTTTAAAAAATTCAGGGTTCTACTGCAGAAACTGTAGGAACTATTGCATTTTTAAATTATAAAGGAGCTATCTTTATAAAATCAGAGTTCATGAATCCATATAACTTCTTTAGATCATAACTGAGAAAGTATTTAATCAGCAACGTTTAAATTTTGAAAATATTCATATATCTAGATAAACTTCAATTACACAAGATTTCAAGGTTTTTGGTGAGGGTAGGTGTCATTTCCTAGCATTCTGGATGATTTGATATGAAATGATCCCATTACCAGTGAAGATGCAAGATATGTCACTTTTACCTATATTGGCCCTAAAACTAACCAACAAGATATGTATCATCTCTGTTACTTACTCTTAACGGTGTATTTGCTAAACTAAAGACATGGAACGATTCTAATTTTCTAAGTGTTAATATTGAGAAAACTAAGGTGATGCTATTCTTTCAGCTCAATAAGCGCAACATACCTAATGCTTTAGATATCTATTACGATAATAAACTTATATTGACCGTAACGTCTTTTAAGTACTTTGGCCTAACTATTACCCACGATCTTTCATGGGACCAGCACACAGATTCGCTACTCAAGAAATTAAATCAAAAACAAGGTATTATCTCCAGGCTGTACTATCTGCCACCCAATATCCTTCTTTTGCTTTACTACGCTTGGATTCACTCTTCTTTATGTTTCTGTTCCGTGTTCTGGGGATCTACCTCTTTGACAAATTTAATTCGAATTTTCAAGCTTCAGAAGAGGTTCCTCCGAACCCTTCTTAACCTTCCTAAACCTGTTTCTGTGTCTCATTACTTTGACAAATTGCGTATTCCAACTATTATCAGATATTTGTAATGCAAGCTTGTACATTTTATTTAAAGTTCTAAATTCACTGCTCTATATACAAACTCCAATTCAGCTTGCACTTACTCATAATTATCTCACTAGATCTGCGCTTAACTCTTGCTAAAGCTAATTATCGGCGATGCTGTGTGTCTTTTGCATGTGTAAAATGCTGGGCTCAACTCCCCACTGAGATACATTCAATAAGCCTATACTCTCAATTTAGGAGAGCTCTAAGGAATTTTTGTGTTTTGCAAGTTGTCCCTAAGTGACTTGGTAACGTAAATTCTAACAGATGCTCTAATTTGATATTATTTAATAAAGTTTAAGCTTAAATCACTTTGTACTCTTAGTTGGCAAGATAGTTTGAGAGTGTTGTTAGTCTTTATTTTGCGATATTCTGACTCCCATTGATATACCTCTAATCTATGTTTACATTGATCAACTTAATCTTATTTTAAGATTGTTAGACTAAGTGAACAATTATGGAAATAATTATACTTTGTGTCATATATGTAAGCTACCTGAGGTTGTTATAGCTAATGTTGTTCACTGTTTATATACTCACGTATGTTAATTTTCTACTTTTAATGTCAGTATTGCAGTCTGAACTCTAGATGTCCATTTTGACGTTCTATATTATATTATAATTTTACTCGTCAGACTTGTTTATTTTAATTTTTTGATTTCATCGTTGATCACTTCACTGTCTAGCAATTAAATAACTGAAAAATAAATTTTGATGCTACAAACTATCTATAAAATGCTTAAATTTCATTATCCAAAATTTGTCTCCGTTTGAATATATTACATGACTTCCATAATTTTTTAATTTTTTAATGTGTACTTACTAACCCTGTTTATTTATTGTTTATCAATATTTGTATAGATACCCACAAGATACCTAATTTGTCGGCTTTAACCATACTGGCCTGTTGGGTATCAGTGTTTTTTCTAATCAATTTAATAAATAAATAAATAAATAAATAAATAAATAAATAAATAAATATTCCATGAACAAGGACTCCGGATCGCCTACAAAACCAAGGAACAGCAATCGTGTCATATTGAATCGTAAAAAAATCGAATACAGATAACGACTTACATGCCCAGATGGCAGGGCATACTACATACGTTCCACAAAACATTCCTTTATTGAAAAGTTCAAGGAACACAGACGGCCTGGGTCAATAATGACAGGAAGTTTGCATGTGCTGAGCACCTCAGTAAGAAAAAGCAGCGTACGATCCAGGTAGAAGAATACATGACTGTTTGGTGGAAAGGAAAGAAGATAGGCAAGATTACAAGAAGAAATTGAAATCAGATGGCACTATCTCAGGAACAGGGAAAAAATACTAAATAACCATGTCTCATTCAAAATGGATGCCATTTGGATTTTCTAGGAAATTTCAAAAAAAAAAAAACATATCGTCAAACCGTCTACCCGTCCCCTACGAAGTCCGCCTCCTGGATTCCCACTAATTGACGTCAACACCCCGTCCTCTATTAGGTCCGCTCTCTGGCTTCCTTTACCGGTTTTGTAAGTCCGCCATTCAGGCCACTAATTGGTGGATGCCTTTATCCTGTTAGTCTATAAATTCCCATGTCTTTCTCATATTATTTTGTGTTTTGCCTGTGATAATGATGTAATATCAAAATGTGTCGGCATTAAAAAATACCGAGAAAAAGGCCCGATAATAGCAATAGGTAGCGTCTTTTATTGTGCGTTCGACGACTCATCTTCATTAATTCGTCTATTGCTATTTTCGGACCTTTTTTCTCGTTATTCATCACACAGCAATACAGACCCTAAAATGCAGATTTTGGATTAAAAAATAGTTTACTGTATCACTTTTTCTTGGACCTGTTACTTTATTTTTTAAATAATCAGTGATACTAGACAGTATGGACATAATTTTCCATTTCACTAAAAAATATGTACTGTTTTTTATATTGCATTTTAAAATCTTCTACAACATAAGTTTTAACTATTTGAAAACTATTTCAAAAATATGTTATAAAATCAAGAAAAGCTTGCTTATTAAATTAGAAATCGTTTATCAAACTGAAATGCAATCATTTTCAAACATTAATTTGCGAATGCTTGGTTTGTACTGTTGCGTCTCGGACTACAAACCGGAAATGACGTCATGAAACTTTAAGGTGTTATACTTTTTAACGGGCCTTGGAATGGAAAATGCAACTAGACTTTTTTGCTCAAAATTTCATCCTCTACCTACCTTTTCATTTTGGCACGACCATTTAGAATCACCTTGTATATATACACACAGAAGCAATTATTATTCCACATGCCAGGTTTGCCAACAAAAAAAATATATCAACAGAAATTTCTGTTTTGAATTGCATTTAGTCCGAAAGGCTTAATTATAAGGTGTCTGCGATAGCCCAATTGGTAGAGGCGTCAGCCATGATAGTCGAGGTTCCTGGTTCGAATCCAGGTCGCAGAAGTTTTCCTTCCATTTTTCAATCGAAAAATCATTACCTATGCTTGGAGAACATCTCCAGTTAATAATTATTATTATTTATTTGTGAGTTCATCAACTTTCTGATGGTTTGGAGCGGAGAAATTCTCGATCTGCGGGCCAGATTCCCATTGGGCTTTCAACCGTGACAACTTGGTTGTCTTTAAGAGGGTACGTCACAGCTGGACGACAGTCAACTGGACGATAGTCAACTGGGCGATGTCAACTGGACGAAAACCAAGTGGGTGATGGTGAAACTGGACGATAACCAAGTGGGCGACGATGATTTTATAATTTAAAAAAAAAAAAAAGCCAACTTAAAATACCAACTTTATTTTGCCGTCCGTTTTAATTTTAATTCTTAGTTATTTGCATTAAAATATATCAATAAAATTGTACAATGTAATGAAATATTATGCATTAAAACAATTTTGTAACTATCATATAATTTCTATATTTATTTATCTGGCCATAATAATTTTTAAGTAATTTTTATGACTTTATAAATTCTTCAATGAAAAAATTCCTAATGGTAAATGACTAATAAGTCGTTTCTGGGTTAATATAATTGGACAATAATCAACGGGAAACAAACTCTTGTCCATAATGCATTGAATAATGACCTTAATGAGGTCGAAATACGTATATGCTAATTAAATCTATTTTGTGGACAAGAGTTTGTTTCCCGTTGATTATGTCCCTATTCACAGTTATATCTCGTTTCTCATAATTGGACAATGTTATCATAATTACCTTTCTAAGCTAATTGAATAAAAAGTGGTTTAAATATGAATTGTATCACGCAGCATTTGCCGTTGATAAAAATGCGAAGATTCTGTGGTTAGAACCTCATCTGAAACGATAACACTTACTTTGCATTAGTCATTTGGCATACTTTCTTTTTCGAAAGTATTTTTATTGCATTATGTTACTGATCTGATAGTATATCTATCAGAGTTGACTTTTGTCTCTCATCACTGAAGATGGCTACTTGGTAGCCGAAATACGTATCCGATATTTCAAATCTCCTTGTAGATTAGAGGTTCCCTCCGATTTTTGTACTTAAATTCTGTATATTTATTTTAGACGAATCCTATATTTTAAGTCAGAAAAGAGAACAAATTTCCTTGGAATAAATATATTTAATTAAAAAAACATAATAAAATGTCATGTTGTATTAGTTCATAGATGTTAATATGTAATAATAATAATAAAATAATATGTCATTTATAATAAAATTATTTTTTTTTAAATTTGAAGTTTTAAAATATTTCTGTCGTCCAAGTATTTAAAGTTGGTTTGTTTTTTTTTTAAGTTATAAAACTTTCGTCGTCCACTTGGTTATCGTCCAGTTTTACCGTCGCCCACTTGGTTTTCGTCCACTTGACCAGCGTCTAGTTGTACTCGTCCAGTTGACGTGTTCCCTCTTTAAGACACCTTGAGACTGCTTGGCTGTCCAGGTGTCTGCGATAGCCCAATTGGTAGAGGCGTCGGCCATCGTAGTCGAGGTTCCTGGTTCGAATCCAAGTCGCAGAATTTTTCCTTCCATTTTTCAATCGAAAAATCATTACCTATGCTTGGAGAGCATCTCCAGTTTATAATTATTATTAGTCACTCTTCTGCAATTCTGTCTGGAGCCCAGTGTGCCACAATTATTTAGAACTGTGTATTTGATGCTATTTGATTACCTTAATATAAGAGAACTACCATTATAGATAGTATATGTTTTGGTCCACTTTCTCTTTCCATTACATGATAATTGTAGTTGGGCACAGCAGCAACAACTGATGGCCACAATGACATCATTTTCAGTGAGGGGAAAGGGGATAGAATGTTAATGCTGAAGTCACGCACCACCTAAAATGGACTTAGTCATTTCGTATTAACTTTTGCACTCACTAGATTGGATAAGTTATGAAGCTTTAATGGATAGGAAGGTTTTTATTTGTTGTTTTGTGTAATGACAAAGCCGTTCTACAAAATAGCAATACACATGATCACTTTAGGGAAGAAAGTATTAATTTCGTGGAGAAGAGTGATAACTCTGTCATTGTCCCGAGGATTGTCCAGTTGAAGACTTTGGTCAATGTTAAAGAGAAAGGTCCATGTCAAAGGATAGGATGCTAAAAATTACCAATAGTTGAAGAGAGAGATTCAATAATGACTCAAGAAACTATACATTTCCTGGGGGCAGAAAACAATCAACCAAGTTCTACGATAGGGGGTCAGGAAAAGTTGATACATGTACGTGACATAATTATTAAGTTATAATTGCTCTTTGATGTTTTGTTTTATAAATAAATATATATAAGCCATTTGGTTTAACCCTTGATTGCTAAGCCTACTTCAATATTATATTGTAAGTAAACCTTTGTGATAAATAAACCTAATAAAATTGTTAATATATTTATTCAAATCTTAGCTTTTATTTATAATTGTAAAAACATTAAAAAGTATATATGGATATGAATACAAATGGCCATTTTCCAACCTGACATTCATTCAGTCCATTACATTGCTCATAGCTCTTTGCAGAATGGTTTTGTGCATTTGATGCAATAATTCTCTGTCATGCATTTCTCTTTGCCAAACATTGCAGAATTATTTCTCTATCTAGTGGTGATACTAACTTACTAACAATAAATTATAAAATCATCGATATTAAATAAAATGAACCGAATAATAAAAGTTGAGGGGAAAATCTGCTTAGGTAAATATTCACGATAAACACCTTGGAACACCGAGAAGCACGTTGTCTACAGCTGTGAAACTACACTGATTACAAGATGGCTGCACGATAGGAAAATACTGACATCTACTTACAAGGGAACCCCACATAGCCTAACCGCTTTAACAATGGAGTCCTTGTATGGCTACGTAAGCTGAAATGTTTTCGTTTTCGCGGTTTATTTTGAAAGAAACACAATTTCGCACTCTCTTGTTTTGCAAGCATCTATAGTAGCTTCAGATGAGTAACATATTTCAATTTGGTGGAAATCTGTGACATACATGTTCGAGGGATTCCCTTATTAGTGGTACAAATTGAAATAAGAAAGTTTAAGGCTATATACCGCAATTTTTGGAATATATGCTCCCCCCTCCCATATTTTTTTTGAAAAAAATCGTATTTTCATTGGTTTTATTATAGGAATCTATATATTAATACGTGAACGTCGAAATTGGGGAACATTTGTAGGGTATTTATTATAAACGGAGGAGAATGAAACCAGTAATGTGACATAGAAGCATAGGAGAAAAAAGTCTCTGCGATCACAGTTAGCTGAGATTGGGCGATAATTAAAAACCTATACCTATAGGATGCTATAATAGATACCAATAGATGGCGTCCTATGTCCATCAGTGAGAATTCAATTCAATTTGCGTGAGATTCGCCAATTCAATTGCAGTGTTTATATTTCAGTCTTTAAAGTCCCCCCCCCGCCCCCCACGAAAAAAATAAACAAGAACGCTAATGGGTCGGATTGAAAGGCAGAATAGACAACATAATAGAAATAATGTAGCACAGGTCAAAATCTATAATAATTCTATTGTTGTTTTGAGAGATGCATTTCAATAATGATTTTTTTTTTAACTTTTATTTTTCCTGTGTATTCCGAAAATTACTGAACTAAATCAGCCTCATGATTTTTACAAGGCTTACTTATCTAAGGTTAAGTGTGCAATCTGTTAAAACGAAACTGTGTCATCCACATTTGAAACCTTACATGGCAGACATGCTGTTCAGCTCAAGTGATTCGTTCTTTTTTATACTGCCTTAGTGATCCATTTTCTTGCACTCATTTAATCCAGTAAAATTTCTAGCATGTGCATTGGACCTTTTGTTTTTGACATGGGTTGACCAGCAGTTGATCAGAAATTGGACCAATCAGAAATACCCGTAATCTGTGGTCACTATATAAACAAGGTGCGTTTCATTGGATTGAAAATTTGCTCTTATATAACTTTACATTGTGTACACATTGGCTTGGATTCAAATCCTCCTTTATCCCCTTGTAGGGTACTTTTTATTAAAGATTGTGTTAGTCAATTTTATATTTAATGTGGTCCAGGTCCTATTAGACAGGTGATCATTTTAGACATTACAAATTATATTATTTCTGTAGATGAAATTTTAGTTCTGAGGAAAAAGTGGTACAAATGATAGGTGGTTCTCTAATAGAGATGGTCCCCAAGACAATTTTCACTATATACACTGGTGGACAAAAGTTCTAAGAAAACAATTATTTAGAGATTTTATTGTTATGATACCTTTTTACTTACTATTGAATATATCAAAATTGACAATTGAATAATTGATCTTTTAATTTGTTTTTAAGTTACATCCAAATAATGCAAATTACACTGGTCAAAAGTTTGGGGTAACAGGTAAATAATCATCAAGATATCAAAAGTAAAGGAATTTAATATGAAATCTGACCGCTATTTGACTTTATAACTTGAAGAAGACGATTTGTCATTGATGAAAATAACTTCTTGATGGTGTTTGGTGCTATTTTAACAGCGGAGGCCTCAATTGCATTGATTAGCTGCATAAGAGTTGAATACTGTTTGTCAGCATAAATATCCTGGCTCATAAGATGCCAAACATTTTCTATAATGTTGAGGTCAGGACTCCTTGCCAGCCAGTCTAGTGTACAAACTTTGTTAGTGGAAAACCATTCAGTAAAAATTCATGCTGTGTGGATAGATGCATTGTCTTGCTGCCATACCCATTGTTTTTGTCTGTAGTGTCTCTTGCAGAAAAGAATGGATGTGCTTTGAAGGTCTTCTAAGTATTGGTTGCCGTATATTTGCCCTCAATTCCTTTTATCTTCAGGTGACCCGTGTTTGAAATGGCACCTAATGGCATCACATCTCCTCCTCCCATTTGGTGCTTATTTCTGACCAGAGCAATTGGTTTTTGGCCTTGTTTTTTAACATAACTGCACATGTTATCAGGTCCATCCATGGAAAAATCGTTTTTCATCAGAAAATACCACCAACCCAAAATCAGTCTTCTCATGATGTGTTTCTGAGCAAATTGAAGTCTTGCTATTTTATTTTTTGGTATTAATGGCAGTGATTTTTCAATAGCTTCATAGTGAAAGTTCTCACGCTGCAATTCACGCCTTATGGTTCTGGTTGAAGCCTTCAAATCAAGATTTACTTCGATGCGCATACTGTTTACAATGTGGCCAGCTGCAATTTCTCTTCTCTCATGGCGTTTTATGCTAGATTTTGTCCGTCTTGTAAGTGCAGATGGGTTTCCCATCTTCTTTCCTGTCTTCCTGTTTTCATTTTTAATTGCCCTGATTACTGTATTGTAGCCAACATCAGCAATTTCAGCTTCTCGCTTGAAGTTCTTGTGTTGAGCATACAATGCATGAATTTCCTTCGTTTCTCATCAGAAATCATCTTAAGACACTTCTTCACATTCCAAAAAATCAATGGATAAATATTCATGCACTTTACTGTAAAAAATATCAGTTATTTACCTGTTACCCCAAACTTTTGACCAGTTCAGTTTGCATACTTTGCATGTAACTTAAAAACAAATTAAAAGATCAATTTTTCAATTGTCAATTTTGATATATTCAATAGCAACTTAAAAGGTGCCATAACAATAAAATCTCTAAATAATTGTTTTCTTAGAAAACACACCTACCCCAAACTTTTGTCCACCAGTGTATATGGTTCACAGCTGAATCCAATGGAGAGTTTGGAGAGTCACTGTTTAAGCTCTCTAAAGAAACTGTTCAAGAGAATATTTCATCTTTGCTGCAACTTTTCATAGCCTTACTTTTCTTTTCGATGGATAAATAAACAAATACTGTATTTTTTTATAGTTTTTTAAAAAAGTTTGTTAATTTTGACCTCTTTCACATGCATACATTTTTTTTTTGTTTAAATTTGCTTTCAAATTGTCACAGATACTGAGTACCCTAATCCAGCGAATATCGATGGCGTTAGGGAATGAAGAGCGGCACTTTAAAAGTTCACTTTAATTAATAATACATCCCATAAACAATTTAATCTGTTCTACATTTTATAAGCCTTTTTATATGCCATTTTCCTTTTTTATTACTTTAGTGGAAAGAGTGCTAAAAACAGGCATATAATTTTTTTTCCTGAATTTTTAAGCATGTTATTCTTTGGTGTTGCAGCCATTTATGATTACAGAATGATGTAAAAGCCGCTATCTTCAATGGTGAACTCGGTGAAGAGGTTTAACCGTACATGGAACAACCTGAAAGTTTTGAAGATGTAACTAATCATGTCTGATGATTGAAGTGTAGTCTACACTAAGTGATCAAAAGTTTAGGGACACCCTTCATAAATCATAGACTGTACTAAATGTTGCATGACAGTAATGTAAATTATTTAAATAGCATCACACACCTTCAGACACACATCTGCTTTGTTTTATTAAGATATGGGTCGTTCAAAAGAGCTCGGCAATTTCCAATGTGGAACCATCATAAGATGCCGTTTGTGCAACAAGCCAGTCCATGAGATTTCCGTCATTCTACAAATACCCCGTTCATCTATAGGCAATGTGATTGTAAGTGGAAGACTCAGGAAGCAACAACATTGTGGGTCTACGAGCTGGTAGACCCAAGAAATTGACAGACTGAGATCGTCGAGTGCTTGCACGTGTGATCCGGAGCAATCAAAGGTCTTCTGCTGAAATGGTTGCTACGGAATTCAGAAATTCGGCTTCCTGTGTTGCTAGCACAATCACCATTTGTTGGAACTCCAGTCCCTGGGTTTTCGCTGCTCACAAGCCCTTCATCATTGACGACAATTCCAGGTGACGTTTAGAGTGGTGTAAAACTTGCAGAACTAGTGTATGGAACAGTGGAAATGTGTTCTATGGACTGATGAATCACAGTACACACTCTGACAATCAGATGGACAAAGTTGGGTTTGAGGGATGCTTGGAGAATTTTTCCTACTGAAGTGTGTGGAGGAGGTGGCATCGGTATGGGGCTCTTTTTGATGGTTCGGACTGAGCCAGCTTGTTTTTGTTAAAGGAACGATGAATGCTGTTGCTTATTGTAACATCTTGGACAACTGTGCACTGCCAACATTGTGGAAACAGTTTGGGGATGGGCCTTTTCTGTATCAACATGACTATGCTCCTTGCCATAAAGCAAGATCTGTACACGGCTGGTTTCAAGACGAGGTTGGAGAAGTGGATTGGCCTGTCCAGAGTCCCGATCTCAGTTTCATTGAATACCTTGGGATGAATTGGAGTGTTGACTACGAGCAAGACCACACCATCCTTCATCCGTGGCGAACTAACCAGTGCTCTGAGGTGGGAATGAGGAAAATTCCAATTTCTTACAACATAAACTGGTAGAAAGTCTTCCTTGGAGGGTGAGGCTATCATTAGAGTAAAAGGGGGTGCCACCACTTAATAATTCCTGCTACTGAAGCCTGTGATGCAGAAATATGCTGGTATTCCTAAACTTTTCATCACATAGTATATAATAAAGCTGCTTCCCAATTGTTAGAACACAAAGTATGGGCTAGTGTCTAGCAGAGCTCATCTCTATTCATCAGACCATATGTGACGTTAAAATATCAGGTCACATATTAAAGGAGCCATATATAATGACGATGTTGACTAGTGCTTTTGACATTGAGCATTGCCATGAAATTTCTCAGTGATATGAAGGAAGGCTTAAGCACCAAAATATAGTTACCTTAGGATTTTTTTTATGTGGCTGATTTCATAACCTAAATGTTCTTAGTGTTTTATGTTTTGAATATGATCCCAATGGCAGAAATTTTAAAATTATTTTCACTAATTCACTACTGTAGTGTGAATATATATCCAAAATTCTTAATTATCAAGTAGCAGAAGACTGAAGCTACTTATTGGTTTTACAAAAAATTTCTACAACCTCAAGTCGAAAGTTGAAATTCGGAATGTAGTTTACTCTAGGCATGTCCACCTTCACTATTTAGTTTGGTTTTGATTGACCACTGGGGTCAGAGTTTCAGGGGTGGGAGTTAGAAGGGACCAAAAGCTCTACGTGTATTTAGATATGTAAAGGAGTAAAATTCGGTATGCAGCTTTCTCTAGGCAAGATCTACAATACCATAAAGTTTGGCCCAAATTGTCCCAATGGGATCAGGTTTGTGGGGGTGGCAGTCACTTGGTCTTTAGAAGCATGGAAACACATTCGATTGGAAACTATGAGAAAGTAAAGAAGATAGACCTCTTTTACATTTTCTAAATACTACGTTCGAGAAAATCAATATTTCGATTTAAAAAATTGGGGGGGGGGGGTTAAAAAGTGCAGATAAAAGGGTAAAAATAGATGAACTCAGGGCTTCCGCTATTTTCTTATACCTTCCTCGGAAGGATTCATTTCTTGTTGTTTATTAGCATTAAACTGATTTTAGGTATCTGGTATGAGGTATGACCAGAGAGTAAGTTTCGTTTGGTAGTACAGTATAAAAAATAGCAAGTACACACTCAGATGAAAAATAAGTAATAAATACCATACCTTAAACTATTTTTCTACATAGCTCCCACTACTTTGAAGGCACTTATCAAAGCGGGGCAGAAGTTTTTGTATTCCTCTTCATAAAAAAGTTGTAGTTTCTGTTATCAACTATGTAATGACAGCTTCTTTTACCCTGTCATTGTTGTTAAACTTTTGGCCAGCAAGGAACGACTTCAGATGCAAAAAGAGAAGAAAGTTTCTAGGTAAAAGCAGCCACAAGTTCAAGAACGATGACTGGGTAAGCGAAGCATTTACTACGGGGTAATTTTTAATGAAGAGGGATACAAAACTCATGCCTGGTTTGATAAGTATCTTCAAAATGGTGGGAGCTGTGTAGAAACTTAGTACAGTGGGGTCTCGGCTAACGAACGCCCCTGCTAACGAACAATCCAGTTAACGAACAGGGCATTCGTATGTTTCCGGTATCGGCTAACGAACGGAAGTAGGGAGCAAAATAAAAAATAAAAAAACAAGTACGTGCGCGCTAAGATCGAATAACAGGTGCACATTTATTACTTCCGTTTCGACAGCTGCGAGTTCCACGTGTTCTGCAGTGAAACAACGGATGTTTAGATGAAGACGTCACGTGTTGATGTTCAGTTGTTATTCAGTTTTCTGATTGATGTTAAATTATCTTAAATTATTTTTGTTTTTTTTTAATTAAGCATTTTAAAAAAGCTTTAAAAAAAGAATTTTTAAGCCGCTATCCTTTTTAAATTTTCGTTGTTGGTTTATTGTTAGTGTACACATACATACACGTAGTTGTCTTAGTTTAGTTAGGTTAATTTTGTTTTGTTCTTATGAAAATCACCAAGTTGACTGATTATGACAAAATGTATTTTGTTTTATTTTTGTGTTTTGTTTTAATGTTTGTATTTTACCTCAAATGAGGTGTTAAATAAAATAAAATAAAATTAAATTAAGTAAATTTATTTTCTATTGGTTATTTTGTAAGTTCTGGAACCAATTAAAATCGTTTTCACACTTTCTTATGGGAAAACGCGATTCGGCTAACGAACAATTCAGTTAGCGAACAAGGTTCTGGAACGAATTACGTTCGTTAGCCGAGACCCCACTGTATTGTATGGAAGGGTTTGTTTTTTTGTTTTTTTTTGTAATCAAATTTTTTCCTGAGCATGTACTTGCCTTTTTGCTACCAAATGGGACTTACTTTCTGGATATACTCTGTAAAGTTCAGAATATTTCTTTTTGGACTAATTATATTATAAAAAAAGCCTTTCTTGATTTGATTTTCTTTGACAAAAATAGTAATTTTAAGAGGTACATATCTAACTATTTTTTTGATATATCATTTTTACTAGGTTTCTGCATTCAGCACTTGGGAAAAGGAGTTGCACAAGATTGTCTTCGATCCACGCTATTTGCTCCTGACATCGAAGGAAAGGAAACAGGTATTTGAAAAATATGTCAAGGAAAGAGCAGAAGAGGAGCGACGTGAGAAGAGGAATAAGATGAAGGAGCGGAAAGAAGACTTCAGAAAGCTTCTTGAGGAGGCATCCTTGAATGGAAAGTGAGTTTCTCGAACAGTTGCAATATCTTTATTAAGAAGAAAAAGCAATGTAAATAAGGCCAATTATTATAAAAATCTAAAACCAGTATCATGATAAAAGGAAATATTTATCCTTTAACAACTGTATGAGTCCACCATATTATTCTTATTGGTGAATATTATTATTTGAAACTAAATTTTAGAATATCAATTTCATTAGTTAAAAGATTTTGAGAAATCAAAAATGCTATTAGGCTTCCATTACTTGTTCTATTTTATATCAAGTGCCTGCCTGAAAGTGAGACCACTGCTAGAACCAGATCTTCTTTATATGTGGACCAGTGTGCCTGTTTTTTAAATTAAGCATATCTACAAATACTTTGTGGCATTTGTAGAGGCAATGACAAAATTTAATATAAAATAAGCAGTTTTATTTATATTTTTTTTTTTTATAAACTATAATCCAGATTTGTTCTTTAATTATACTTTACATTAAAGGTGTATTCCCATAGCTTGCAAAGTTTGTGCTTTGTAGCAAATTTTACTTGCGAGAAGAATGCATCAGAAGATTACGAGCTTTTCAGGCAAAGCTAGCGTTTGAGGTATCCCATAGCTAACAAGTCTCGCAAGAAATTGCATGCAGGAATTCATAACAGCAAGACACCTGTCAATGCAAAAACACGTTTGTTGTTGCGGAAAAGGTCAAATTTTAAGAATGCTTTTGATAATTAATCTTAAAAATATTTTGTAAAAAGAATAAGATATTTCCAATTAGCAATATGTGATATTTATTTTTATTTTTGCTGAAGCGTTTCGTAATAATTACAATAATTAAAATAAAATAAAATATAATATAATTAAATAAATATTAATTGCACAAACGCTTGTGACACGATCCCCATCAAGCGTGACACGCGCTTTGCTACACAGCAGGCTGTCTCAATCCGCACTTGGAAGTGCACCTTGATGCTAACACTGTAATGCTTGAACACATCACGTGGCCCTTTTTTAGTGGGGAGGACCACAGTAACCAGTTGGGCTGGAATTGGGTAAAGAGCTTGCCAAATGTGCTCAAACGGTCAACAGGCTAATTTGAAAATACGTCTAAATGAACGTAAAAAATCGCCTTCAATACTGACCTTGTTACGCTTACGCTCATGCTGCTGGAAGACAAATGCGCAGCCTATTACTCCAGTAGGAGTGAGAGGTGACACCGTGACTCTGATTGCAATTCTCCAATGAGCTGGCAACATAAAGTTGTCGAAAATTCATAAAACAATAACATTCAATAAATACAACTCAATGTTCAGTTAACTACACTAAAAGTTCTTGCAGGCACGTGCTGTTTTTAAAACTCGGTGGGGGCGAGAAACAAGTGATGGAACTATAAAGGGCTTGAATCATGGCTGCTTTAGTCTTTGTTCCATTTTCATACATAAACAATCACATAAACACGGGTTCTAATAACTGAGGACCTGTCTCTTTTAATCACTAAACATCGATTTGACACAATAGGTAGCATGAAACGGATTCACCAAATGATGTCATCTTCATTGTCCGGCTCAATCCCACGACGATGTTCTTCTGTTTCCCACACTGCCTTCCGTAGGTTTGTAAGAACGAGTGTTGGACACAGCTTTAATTATTACTCCTCCTTAATAAAACTGAATTAAACTGCTTATACAATTAATATTCATCAATTGCATACCAAATAACTAGATTGTGGATAAATGGCAGGGCTATGCTCAACATGCATTTGTAAGCAAAATTGAACATTTTTTTCGATCGCTAAAACGCATAACAACAACTTCGATCGCTGAAATGTCCTCTCTGCTTCCCAACTCGACTTCAACTACTTCAATCACAACAACACACAAGTATTTTTTTTTTTTAATTCCTTTCTGGAGAAAACTTTTCTCCGAAAACTAGCACGATCTCTAAGAATATCACATTGGAGCTTGGCAAAGATCTTCCAGGAATTTCATCTGAGAAAAACAATGCCAAGCCCCAACAGTGACAGCTCCTGTTGCTTCAATACATGAAGACCAACAACAGCCGTCAAAACTTTACTATTAACAAAATACACTACTGTTTATAAAAATCGCAACACCCTGATGGAATGGTCTAATCCATATGCAATTTGCAATATTTGCATACAATGGGTCAGAGTATAAATGATTAGATTTTCAGAGTAATTGCTTGAAAGAACACCATGCCTCGACGACGACGAAGGGTACCATATCAATAGCTGACAGACTTTGAAAGAGGACGCATAATTGGTCTGCGTGAAGCGGGATGGTCGTATCGTGACATTGCTGCTCGTGTAGGACGTAATGCAACGACAATTATGCGTGCATGGAGGCAGTGGAGCGAAGAGAACAGGGCACACCGAAGACCAGGCTCAGGAAGACCCAGCACGACGACACCGCGAGATGACAGACACCTCTATCGCATTCGTACAGCCACTTCCACAGTGTTAGCACAACAGTGGGGTGCTACAGTAGGCAGGACAATGTCTGCTAGCACTGTACGACGCCGTTTGATTTCCAGAGGATTGATGGCACGAGTACCATTGTTGCGGATTCCTTTGACTCAAAACCACCGGCGCCTCAGGTTGCAATGGGCCCATCAACCTCGCCTTTTTCCAAGCACATCAGACGCCCTTGTTCCCCTGGCCTGCTCGTTCACCAGACATGTCCCCAATCGAACATGTGTGGGACAGGGTTGCTCATCGATTGGCTCGTCAGACTCCTGCAGCAGCAACTGTGGATGAACTGTATACCCGTGTAGACAGAACATGGCAGGACATTCCCCAGGCCCTTATTCAGAGCTTGTTTGACTCAATGCCACGACGTTTAGAGGCTGTAATTGCATCCCACGGTGGTTTCACCCGATACTAATGTGACAATAAAACGCATTGTATTGACCTGAAAATCTAATGGTTTCTTTTCTGACCCATGATATGCAAATGCTCCAAATTTAATGCAGATTGGGCTGTTCCATCAGGGTGTTGCGATTTTTATAAACAGTAGTGTAAAATATTACTAAAATCTAAAATATCCATTTAGAAACACTGACGGAAAACAATTCCAATAGCTCATAATAAATATCGGATAAAACACACACTATGCAAATACCTAAATAATAAATACCTGAGAACCACCACAATAACTGAATTAAAAAAAACAAAATAAACAAAAACAATAATTCGCTCAGACTTTAACCAAGACTCACTAAAATAAAACAAACTAAATTCCAACCTGAAATACACTTAACTACCCATAAAACATACTGTGCAAGGATTAAAACAAAAAACATGAAAATAAATACAAAGGGTTCCCGCCGAGCCCATGTGACACTCCATGAAATAACACAACACTGACACGGAATGTCACACTATAATGCACCCCCTTGTATAATACGATCCCACTTTTTCAGCCCAAAAAACCAGCAAAAATGCTATCCTCTAGAATACAGTAATATGATCCCCATTTTTGACTTCTCGCGAGAAATAAAATGTGCAAAAATATACAGAAAAAAACCACTATTTTTTACATTTTTACATATGCATAGTCTGGATCTTTACAATTAAAGAATCACTAAATAAAGATGCTGGAGATCGAATGTAAGAGGATTGATGAATAAGTTGTATTGACTTCCAATTACTGTTATTTTCGGCAGTAGTGCCATGGCGTTTCTGTTAATAAAAGTGAAAATTTTGGCTGCGCGGCGTTACTGTCGGAGATGTTACAAAAATTTAAAAAAAAAATAAAAAATTTCTACCCACGAATTTAGGCCTACTTCATATCGTTCTCTCAACGATATAAAATGAGTAGTGACAATGTAATCCTTGATTTATATTTTTTGATGAATTTATCGATGAATTCACATCCTATTAATTGAAAGTTCACTCCAATAGAGATCGCGTGGGCGTTTGACAGCGGCGGATTGAACCACCAGGTCACCGGGAAAAATCCCGATGGGCCGGACGGATGCCTTTACTTTCTCGTGATTGAGGGCAGTTTTCGCCGATTTTTCCCGGTACATGCCCGGTACGATTTAGACTGCCAGTCCGCCCATGTTAATCGATCAACATCAGCACTGCACCTAAAAACTTCCCGCCCTTATTGTTCTCATCGTTCACTGCACGACCAACATGTTCAACTTTCAAATCTGATCACGTTCAAGCGCGCCTGATCATTTTCGCTTTGCAATAACGGCCAAAAGCTTATTTATTTTATCCAAAGTGTATACAAGGAATTTAAAAATACTCTCCAAATGCGTTACGGCATTTATCCCACAGTGTAACAAGGCGTGTAATTCCTTTATGGAACGTCTTTCGGTTGCGTGTAGAACCATTCCAAAACCTCTTCCTTCACTTCATCGTCGGACTGAAACCTGCGACCTTTCAGATGTTTCTTGAGATCCCCAAACACGTGAAAGTCACATGGGGATCAGTCAAGGCTATAAGGTGAATGCTGCATTGCTTCCCAGTTGATGAGGTCTACCGTTGCTTTTGAGGTGTGAGGACGCACGTTGTCGTGGAGATGAAGCACTCCTTCTGTAAGAAATCCAGGACGTTGCACTTGATGGCTGCACGTAGTGCTTTCAATGTTTCCCCATATCGTGCTGTGTTAACTGTGGTGCCTTTTTCAAGAAAGTCCAGTAAAATCGGGCCTTTGCGATCAAAAAACACTGTCAAATCACCTTCCCCGTGCTGTTTGCGATTGCTCTTGATTTTTTCGGGGGTGGTGACCCATAATGCTTCCATTGATGACTTTAACGTTTGCTTTCGGGCTGGAAATGAAAGCACCAAGTTTCGTCCCTGTAACGATTCTGTCAAGAAAATTCTCTCCTTCCTGTTCATAGCGAGTCAAATGTTGCAGGGACATGGCCATTCGAACTCCAAGTTGTTCTGATGTCAAATGATGCGGAACCCATTGTGCACAGATTTTTCTGTAGTGCAGATGATTCCTGATAATGGAGTGAACAGTTCCACAACATCGATTGTCACTCTTCTGTTTTCCTTTAAGACAGCGTCAATTTTAACTTTAGAATCATCCGTGATGGTACGATTTGCTTGTCCAGGTCCTTGATCATCTTGCGATGATTACCGTCTCTCTGAAAACCTCTTGCTTCATGCCCAAACACGAGTGAAGATTAGGCAGTCATTTCCGTAGACGTTCAGCATACGACAATGAATTTCAGAAACTGGAACTTTTTCACATGTCAAAAAACGAATTACTGCTCTCTGTTCCTGTTTCATTGACTCCATTTTGTTGTTTGAGTGAAGCGATCACTCGCAGAGCTTCGTAGCGCGAGCTATGGTTCTTTCTCACGTGATGCAACACTTGCAACCTATTGTTCAATTTGCACGTGCGGTTTCGCAGTTGTTGAAAACCAAAACTTACAACCCGACACGTCTTTTTTTTTTTTTTTTTTTTTTTTTTCCCCACACAAATTTTCATTTTTATTTGTACGACCCTTATACATTGAGTTTTTGCACTTTATGCAGACTGTGAATGATTTGAATGGATAGTTAGTAGTATTTTTGGATATGGTACGGTTCGTTTATGTAAATATTTCCTCCAACATTCTATCATTGAAAAAAATTTCAAAACATTCCAAGGGCTTCAGCAGCCCTTTTCTTTCAGACTCAGGTCCTGGTATTGCATGAATGATAATCCGAGCAGGCACCCTACAAGATCTTTGGATGGTGTGAGCTGTTGTATAAATAAAGTTATTTTTACCTCTTACGCTTGAACATGAAGGTGTTATAATGAATGAGTTCAAACCATTATTTTATGCCAGCTGAGCTAAACCAGAGCAGTTTTCATTATCTTCAGTAGGTGAACGTACATCATTAGGAATTGTAATGACATCTAACTCCAAGTCAGGATCGTAATTTGCTTCTGTCTGCTCATCATCATCATTATCATTATCAGTGCAATCGTGTTTGGTACATTATCATTTTCAGTGTCACTTTCTGAGTCAGAATCCATAAGCCACCTTAGAAACCTTGATTCCTCGTTCTCAATCTGAATTATAGCGAATTATTCCATCATTACCAGATTAAAAGACCAGAAAATAAATATAATTAAGAAGAAGAAAAAAATAAAAAACTTACATTAACACTTATCTTCGTAAATTTTACGAGCCCCAGTGCTATACTGCAAAAACTAAAAGGCGAGAAAGCACCAAATGCCACACTTGAATTCAAACCGTCGAGTGTGGAGATGGCACAAAAGCATGAGGGGAAGAAAGCTTAACTTTATTAAATGATGTCAAATATTCAAACTTGCGTCATAATTATTACGGCGTTTAGTTATCTAGGTTCCATGAAGTCACATGATAACCAAAAGACAGAGCAGTCAAATCGAGAATCAATAATTGATGAAATTATACAATGTTATTAAATTTTTCGTTTTAAGCTGGACAGTCACCATAACCAGCTACATCTAACACACCTCAGAACTGGTATATTGCCGGTACATTTATTCTTTCATGGCATTGACAATTATGCTGTACTCAATTGAAGTGAACTTTCTGATGATGTACAAGTAAGACAATTAATAAACGAGACTGGAGCAATTTAACGAATACAATGAATATTTCTGAGAAAACTGTTTAATGTTTTTCAAAGTAGTTACCTTCTGAAGCTACACACTTATGGCAGTGTTCAAAGAAATTTTAGAAACATGCTTTAAATAACCCTCTCTTAACCCTTCAAAATTAGGCTATAACGTTCTTTTTGATGTCCTCTATATTCTCAAATCTGTGTCCTTTCAGACTTATTTGCGGCCACGATGACTTCCGTGCAAGCATCCACTTTCTTTTCTTTTTGCTCATCTGTTAAGCAATGTGGAATAAACTGAGCACGCAGTTTCTTTTTGCCCAAATCTTGTGTCAATATTAGGCAAATTGTTCCTCGGTTAATGTTTAAGACTTCTTCCGCCATTTTCAGGTTCTTTCGTCGATCACTTAACAAAAGTTCTCTCACCTTCTCGATTGTTTCCTATGTTCGAACAGTTTTCGGACATCCTGTGTGTTCGTCGTCTTTCAACTCTTCCCGGTCATCACAAAATCTAGCGAATTGTTCAAAAATACGTGTACGAGATAGTGCATCATCACCATACACTTGCTTTATCAACTTGTAATTTTCCATAGTAGTTTTTCAAAGTTTAAAATAGAATCTAACGTTTACCCTTCATTCCATGTGTTGCTATTGAAGCAAGAGAATATATAGGCGTGCACAACTTTATTGTTGTAACTTGTACACACTGCAACAAGGATAGTTGATAGATCGAAAACGTGCATTGTCGTGGTTGCACATACTTGAACACATTCAAAATAGAGTCAGTCTCATTTATTAATTGTCGAACCTTGTATAATAGAATTTCGTCAGTGATTTTTTTTTCTATTTTTATTTATTTTTATTAAACAGCATTCTTGATCTTATATACAGTGCTCTCTCTATATAACAGCAAATTTATAATGGCAAGTCCATGTAACGAGGTTATTTTCCAGAAAAAACTTTGTTATATAGACTTGCCACTATGTAGGGTTCTGTTATATAGAGGGAGCATTGTAGATGAATGTATCTGCTTAACTTTATTATTTGAATAAACATTTCTTTAGTGCATACTGACCTTGAAGTTTATCACTTTGTTTGATGAAAATAAAATCAAATGGAAAGTTAGTTCTTATCTATGGAAGTCGTACTGAATTTCATGAGTAATAGTTTTTTTGTTGTTTTTTTTTTACTAATCAGATCACTTTAATCTGTAGACGTTTCTTTATTTTGCAACATAATAGCCATTTTTCTGAGCACATTTTCCCTGTCATCCTGCAAGCTTGAAAGAATTTTCAAGCTCATTAGAACTCTGTTCGTGCTGACCAAATACACTGTATCATATTCCAAGTTTTGCTGTGATTTCATTCAGACATCTGTGTCAATCTTTTTCTTCTTGTGTTCAATGGTGGCAGTTCGAGGGCGACTGCTATAGGGCTGATTTTGGATTTTGTGTTTCCATCTTTGAAATATTAACCTATCTCCTATACTTCGAGCACCCATACAAGTCGTTGAATTTCAGAGGCGGGAATTTCCTCTTTAATACGGAACAAAACATCATTGTCAGTCATTTTATATCTAGAGCACATCGTCACCTGATAGTCGCTACTGACTTCACAAGAAAAAGGAATTCAATACACACTGTATTTATTCAAATAGAAGCTAAGGTTTTTTCTGAAATCTGACTAGGGAAAAGTGATCTCTGTTTAAATTCGCAAATGGCAGATAAACATTTTTTTTTATAAAAAGGAATAAAAATATCATCACATAAAAATATGTAAACGAGGCCTTTTGTTCTTGTTTTATTAAGGACTTCGGGGTTTGTTTTTTTTGTTTGTTTTTTTTTATGATTGGTGCCACTTTTTATTATTTATTTTTTTTATTTTTTAGGTTAGGTTAGGTTAGGCCAATTGCAGGTATTAGATGTCTTTGTATATAAGCATTTTAAGGATAATCTGATTACAGAATGAGTGTTGGTTGTCGGATTATACACAACACTTGGAAAAATTAAAAAAAAAAACTACTATTGTACAATTTATTTATTTATTTAAGGAACTTGAGTAAGTGATCCTTACTCAATTAGGGATCAAAATCTGTATAGAATGGTGTTTCCAATGAATCTATAGTTAAAGGGTTCAAAAAATATTGTTTCTCATAATATGGATAGCACTGAAGACTACATTTTATGGGAGGAAGAAGAGGAGGGAATATCTTCAAGCGATGAAGAAAATGAATAAAAAAATTACATTTCAATTTTTTATTGAAAGTGTTTTTTTGTTGTTGTTGTTTTTTGTTTTTTTTTGTTTTTTTTAATTTAAGATATTTAGTTTTGTAAATAAATTCAGTTTTGAAAAGTAAGTGGTATGTATGATTTACTCTATATACAATGATGTAGCCATGTTTATTCATTGAAAAGAAAATATAAGTGGTCGGTTTAAATTTGAGACTTTTTGCTTTTTACTATAAAAATGGCCCAAAAATGGCGAGTCTGCTTGTATTCGGGTATCTACGGTAATTGTTTTCTGTGTTAATAAATTCTAATTTTTATTGATGTAAATAGGAATTTATTCCGCAGCCTGGATTCTGTTGGTAATCCATCCTTATTAGGAGGAATGGCTTTATTTTTATTGTGGTGTGTGGTTGCCCTATTTGTAAATGGTGACATTGTATTGTTATTGATTGTTTGGTACTCTTTTGTAAGATTCAACATTGCTTGGATAGAATAATTTGTTCTGTTTATATGATTGAAATTTCACAGTTATTGTTTGATACGGTTTCTCTATTAAGGTTTCTTTCCCCTCCATGTGTTTGCCTAATGTACTAGGAGGGCAGGGGAATTCCCCCCAAATCAACAAAGCCTGGACTCTAACCAGCCCAGAAGGCATGTAGATAGCGTAATGCTTCGATATTCACAGTGGCTCAATTAGTTGGGGCGTCAGCATGATTAGCTGAAGGTTCCTGGTTTGAATCCAGGCTGTGGAATTTTCTTTCTCATTTTCATCAATAATTTAAATATCAGAGGTATGATGTGTAATAAATCCTCATCAAACATTCATGAGAAATTGTGATTTATAAAAAAAATTGTTGCTCAATTATATCAATAATTGTTTTTCTAAAATTTTAATCTTCAATGTTTTATTCTAGATCAACTTTCAGTGACTTTGCTCAAAAGTTCAGCAAAGACGAGCGTTTCAAAAATATAGAAAAAATGCGTGAGCGAGAAAGTGTCTTCAATGAATATATTCTAGAACTGAGGAGACGAGAAAAGGAGGAACGTTCGAGTCACCGTGAAAAGGTCAGTTTGGTTGATTGAAATCCATAAAGGTTGAGTAAAGAAAGATTTCCCTTCCCTAAATAAATAATTTGAAAAAAGAAATTAACTAAATTAACAGACGTAAATAAAATAGAAAATAATAAATAATAAACTACAAATCTTTAAATAAAAAAACTGTAAATTAAATTTAAAATAAATAAAATTAAATAAATAAATTAGATTTTTTTTTTAGATATTTTATTACCTGTTTATTATTTTTCCATATTAAAATTGAAACCATTATTTAAAATTGATAAAAATTTAATTTACTTACTGAATAATTATATTTTTTTCTTTCAGCTATAAAAGTGTAATTGAATTTTATTTAATTTTGAATTTTAATGTTTCAAAATTATTGTTTTTTTTTAAACTTGTTGCTGTTGAATTATAAACACTTGCTTCTTTTTCAGCTTTTCAATTTCAGCTTGCCATATATTCTTATTTCTAACCCTTATATTCAATTTTGAAAAATAATAAAAGAAAACTTGTAATCTTTCATTGTTTTAATTTGCCGCCTTAATAAGTTTGTGTAAGAGGAATATTTTTTTTAATGTGAAAAATTTGTATTTTATATTAGCATTTTAGTAATAATTTTTTTTTTTTCAAAATTGAATACAAGAATTAGGAAAAGGCAGTTTCTTGCAATGAAATATCAGTATAATTGTCATTGCTATTTTTCTAATGATGATTTTTTTTCCAGATATGTTTTAATTTCATGCTGTTTTGTCATTTCCTTAGATATTTATTGAAACTATTTCTAATCCTATATGATAAATAAAAATTACTTTTTTAGCAAATGATAAAATAATGATGTTTGCCATATTGCTCAACAGTTCATTTGATTATTTAAATAATTGATGTCATTACATATTTTAATTTTTTTTTCCAGCTGATTCTCTGTTCATTTTTTACATTTATACTTGTAACATATAAAAATAAATAATTAAGCTTGACCATTTATTTTATTATTTTTGAATTGCATTTTGTTTTGTTTTGTTTTTTGATTTTCTTGTTTATTTATTTCTTTTTTGTTTAATTATTATTATTTAAAGCCATTCTCTTTCAGGTTTAATATGCTTCTTTTTTATTTCAGCAGAAATTTTTTATTAAGTATACAAAAACTAGTATCATTTTAATAATTAATGTTGAAGACCGTAGCAAATTCTACAAGAAAGAATTTTATTTTAAAAGTTTGTTATGTTTTTTTTTTTAATTGCTTTATCAAAATCAGTTATTTAATTTCTAATTTTAACTTCATAATTTTCTTTAGTATTTATTTTATAAAATTGAATTCATTAAATTCTTTTAAGTTAAAAAAAAATAATAATAATAATAAGACAAGCTTATTTCCAGTTACTTTTTTTTTTGAGTTAACAATTACTTTATGCTGGGTAAAATATTTGAATGTTGTAATGTGGCATTTTTTTTTCCCTGACATGTGCTTTAAAGAACAGCCTCTGCTGACAGTGATAAACATTGAGTAGACAACATCATCATTCATTTAGTTCTTTGGAGAGAAGTTTGCTGCTGTCCAACAACTGAAAAGGTTTGAAAATGTTTTACCCAGTAAAAAAAGTAATTTGAAAATTAAACAAAAACTCAAAACAAAAAAAAAAAAAAAAAAAAAAAAAAAACAAAACAACCCAATGACTTTTTTGCATTAGATAATCTTATTAAAGCATTCTCAACAGTTGGAAGTTCCGTTAATGGCCTCATTGAACCTTTATTTGACTTTCAAGCCAAAGCGTATCGAGTCGTGCGAGCTCTCCTCGAAGATTCAAATGCTGCTCAATTGCCCAGCTCACTAGCAAAGTATTGGTGGGATGAGAGTAGCTCAGTCTCGTGACAGAGCATATGGGGTGACAAATGAGTACGCACTGGTATTATTCCCATTTTCCTCCTTTTTTTCTATAAACAAGAAACAATACTGTATTTTTGAAAGTGGCTGTTTGCAACATAGGGGACAGCAGTACCCTTGAGCTTTTTATTGTTTAATTAATATTTAATTTTTTAATTAACATAGTTTAATTGTAATTTAGAAAACTTTATATGCTTTAAATAATTAGTTCAACAAATATATTTCAATATAAGTCTTTTGTGAGGAAATTTATTTCTTTCCTTTTTTGTGTGTGTATATATATATTTATTCAGTTATACAAACTAAAATAAAATCATTAATAATGGGGATTGAAATAATTGCTTAATTCAAGATATACAGGGTGGGCATAAATTATTGGTACCATAAGAAACGTTCATAACGTTATATCTAGAAATGCTATCTCTATGTGGTTTGCAACAATGAAAACAAACACTCAAAGTTTTTATACCAGTCATAGTCTTATCACCAAGAATCAGTCCATGTTTCTATGAGCTCCTTTTGTGGCCTGTAAAATATCTAGGCAATACTCTCTCTCTCTCTCTCTCTCTCTCTCTCTCTCTCTCTCTCTCTCTCCAAGTGTTAATGAACATCTCCTGGGTGATGGATGGCTTGGGTGATTCGGCAGTGCAGGTTGTTTACTTTCTTACTATACACTTCAGGGAAAAATCATGAGGGTTTATGTCTGTTGAATATAGCGGCCAGGCGATAGGGCCATCATATCCTATCTATCTGTCGAGGAAATGGTGATCAGGAGTCTCCTGTTGGAAAAAAACACACTTGGCTGATGTTCCTCCATGATTGGTAATGCATAATTTTCCGGCATGTCGAGATAATTTGTGCTTTTCGCTGTTGTTTCAGTGACGAAGAATGGTCCTATCACCTTCATTCGTGATAATGCACATCACATGTCCACTTTTCTTGCTGTCCCGCTTATATTCTCATGTAACACATGGATTTTCTGATTCCTATATCATACAATTGTGTCTGTTATTTTTTCTAGACACCAGAATGTTTCTCCATCACAAAAAATAAATTTTTGAATTGGGGAAGCGGACATGTAGGCCTTCACTCATAGTGAGTGATCAGCTAATAAAATTTGAATACACGTTTTCTTCATTTTTTTTTGGAATGGGGAAGGGGAGCTATAAAATATTTCAAAATTAGTTTTTTATATCAGAATCAATTATTAGATATTATTAAAAAAATCCTGGAAACCTTATATGATTTACGTGATGATGGCTAGTTCATCACTAATGTCAATCTTGAAAGGAAAGTATTGTCGATTGTAACGTTGAACATGTCCTTTTCCAGTATATGAATAATGTGAATTTTATAAGAGTACAACTTAAGACGAGTTTGCAAAACCTTAAGGTAATGCTCCATGGAATATTCAGTTCCAAACTTGCACAACATAATGATTTTGTTAGGCTGTGGGCAAACACTTCTGTAATTGTCAGACATGTAATTTCTTTCAAAGTCAATGGTATTCTCACACCCTTCTGGTGCATCACATTTCCTGCTGCTTGAAATATTTGAGCCAATTATTTAACGATCTCTATCAAGTGACTCTTCCCTGTATTGCAAATGGTAACGTCGTTGAATTTTAATCAGAGATTTTATTTCTCAGAACACATTGCTTTTTGCTTGGAATTCACCCTTTTGATTATGATACAATACCACGTTGAATGTGGAGATCAGTCGCATTGATGGAGGTGTTTAAAGATTGGACTGTCAGCCAAAAAACTGGGTCTGAACATGCGAGTTGTGGCCATCAGCCGAAAAACTGGGTCTGAACATGCGAGTTGTGGCCATCAGCCAAAAAACTGGGTCTGAACATGCAAGTTGTGGCCATCAGTGACTAGCCAATGTTCAGGTAGAATGGAGAGTGGCAAGATAAAAGGGCAATAGCGCATCAAATTACTCCAGATCTTAAAGTACCATTGAACCAATTTTGATAGATATTAATTTTACGTTATATTTATTCATAGCACTTTAATACAGGTTATTTGATATATTACCTGCAATATCTTAGCATTGAAAGTTTCCAGTGGTATCATAATTGCAGGAATACTACACATACCATTGTTTTCATTATTGCAAGCCGCGTAATGATAGATTTTCTAGTTATAATGTTATGAAAGTTCTTACCAATAATATATGCCCACACTGTAGATCTAATGCTTAAATGTTTCATCTTGAACTTTGCATTTCACACATTTCTGTCTTTTTATGCACATTATATAAATGAACGAGTGAAGGGTGATGATTATTAATTGTTGTTTGAGCAAGGTTCACGATGTTTCTGATCAATATTGAATTAGTTTCTTTTTTATTTTTATTTTTATTTTATTTTTTTTACTTTGTTTTTATTTTTTATTTTCAATTGATTATTTGAAAGATAAATGAAAAACAATTCAAATATATTCTAACTGGCCAAGATGCTTCTTTCATGTTACAAGTTATTTTTGTCTTGAATATATCTGAAAATAATTTCTTGTCTTTTCATACATTTGAACTGATTTTAATAAATATTATCCTTAGGTTTTTCTTTTCGCTCCAGTAAATTAAAAAATTTCGAAGCTTTATGAGGATTGTTTAAGGTGCAACATACAGTACTTTAAAACTAACTCATTGTTTCTAAAGCTCACATTTTTCATTCCGAAATTAATTTTTAAATGTTATCCTTCAATTAGACATATCAGCACTGAAACAAAAAAATAAATCCGATGCTTTGATGATGTGCTATTATGCAGCTTTTTGAGAATTTTTAATCACACCTTTCCCCTTGAAAGATTTTGAGAAAATGGGGAGTAAGAGTCACTCAAGGTCATTCACTTAATGAGCCATCCCAACAGTGTGCTTCACTGCAATTCAAATGTGTTAGAAACCTCAGCCAACCTGGCCAGCCTCACTCAACCTGACCTTAAGTCACCCTTTCTCACGCATTTTCTCAAAATCTTTCAAGGGGAAGGGTGTGATTAAAAAATTATGTTTAGACTAATGTGGTGTTGCTCTACAGGGTAGCAATCGGAAATTTTTCTCTATCTTTAATAGTTTTTGAGTTAGCAAATGGATGACCTTAAATTTGGGGGTCAAAGTCAAATTTGAGTGCGGCAATGAATTCCTCACACCCCGCCCCCCCATTACCTATAAACCACACTCGTCAGATCTTGCCTATCTCGCAGATAGATCCCATTATACGCAATACATACGTTCCGTGAAATCGCCGCGTATACCGAATTCGCGTAAAATGGAACCATTTAACATGTATAAAATAGAGTTTTGTTCTCTTAAGCATTAATTAATTTACTCAAAATAATTTACTCATAATAATTAATCATAGATATAGGATTAGTAATACAACAGTTTTCTATTTTTTAGTCTTAAAATAGCACTTTATTTTACATGTATTTTATAAAACTCAAGATACAGTAAATTACACAAAATACATGTACAACAAAAAGAAGTGTCCACAATCTAAACTTTATATTGCTATGGGTTTCTCTGTACCAGAAGATTC
Organism: Rhysida immarginata; assembly: GCA_023313115.1. Taxonomy (NCBI): domain Eukaryota; kingdom Metazoa; phylum Arthropoda; class Chilopoda; order Scolopendromorpha; family Scolopendridae; genus Rhysida; species Rhysida immarginata. The sequence goes on from JAHWFO010022643.1 coordinate 762,433, forward strand.
TGATGCTTTTTCCAACAGTCTCCTTCCTGTAGTAGTGCCGGTGGAATCCTGAAGAGAGAGTGCAGTCACGGAAAAGGAGCTCGGACTGGATGTTAGGGGATCGTTCGAACTGGCAGGATGTTTCGTTAAAAATTGCTTGATGGTCGACTGTAATGTTTTCTTCATCTTCTGACTGTACAACTCCTTGTAGCATTTTAGAACATTTTCAATTTCTCTCTTCGCTTTAGCACTTCTGTCTGTTTTAGGACCATTTTCTTCGAAAATGTCCATAGCTCTATCGATCATTCCAAAGGCCTCGGCCATCATTTTTGTAGTAAGATTTCTTACAGGTTGCAATTCTTGAACTTCTGGCTCTAGCTTACCCTCCTCAAAAACTTACAACAGATCTTCATTGGTTAAATCTGCGGAATATGGGTTCAATGTCTGCTTTTGCCATTGTTGCAACGTTGATATCTATCTCCACTTCATTTTCAGGAGCAGATAGAGCATCAGGCCACAATTTTTTCCAAACACCATTCATGCAATTCAGTGTGACTTCTTCCCATGCGACTCAAATAGAATCAATTGCAATCTTAATGTTTAACTGTTGCCAGAAGGTCTTGATGGAAAGTTTGGCATCATAAAGGATATCGCTACTCTCTACATCTAGTGCTCTAAAAACCGCATATATCTGAAATCGTGGATACCGAAATTGCGTATAACGGGATCTACCTGTATCTGCCATGTTATCAGACTTTTTGAACACCCTGTATAATAAAAAAAAGTAGTTTGCAAAATGAAAAATGTATTTTGTGAACTAAAAAAGCAGCTTGTGGAATTTTCAAATCGTTTGGGCAAGTTAAAATATTAGGAAATTAAGTAAGTGGATAAAAAAATTTCCCCACTTTTGATCCTACTTATGCTTGACTTTTTAAGCCCTATTTTTTTATTCCCCGTTTTTCCCTCATTTTTATCCCTAATGCATATTTTAATTTTTGGCCCCACTTTTTAAGCCCTTTTTATCCCCCACTTTTTCACCTCCACTTACTACTTTTAATGAAATTGGAGATAAAAGTGATAAAAAGTGCAGTTAAAAAGTAGAATGTTACGACATGAAGAGTTTTCTGTACCGTCCTTGATGAAGTTTGAGGTCTTGCAGTACACAGCAGCCACAGAGGCCTTGCAGTTCTCCTGCTATGTACTGCAAGTAGGCTTGCCAACCCTCAGGGATTTCCCAGGAGTCTCCTGGAATCCGACATATTCTAATAACATTATACTACAGTATAACTCTGATAATACGAACTCGTTGGACGCGAACAAATTTTTTCGTATTAACCGGGTTTCGTATTATCCAGGAAACAATAGAAAACAATGCTAAAGAGACTGTCTTAAATAGAGTACTGTCATAATAAAATTCTTTGCAAATAAAAAAAGATAAAAAAATATCAGGATTTATAATAAAAATGCCTTATCTATGTAAGGATGATGTGCTTCATTTACTTCCGGTTGACGTCAGGTTCGCTTCAAATCACTGCTCTTAAAATTGGCACTATTGTATCAGTGTTGCCAACTCAAAAAAATTTTTCCCGCTAAAACCGAACTAAAAATCTGTGTAGATTCTATTGTTTTAATGTAATTTTTAGTGGATTCTAGCGGATATTTGCATAATTTTAGTGTAAAATCTGCTAATCTAGTAGAAAATCCACTAAGGTGGCAATACTGTTGTATAAAAAAAGGGTTGAAAACCTGATCGCTGCAAACATCGCTACCCAATGAAAGTTACACATATCTGTACTGTATTTGCTGCTCTACACTGTTTATCCAATCATAGTTGACTATTAAAATCATTTTTTAGTAAGAAATATTCATTTATTTTGCAAATTTTTTTTCGTATTAACCGGGTTTTTCAAAAAAAAACGTTCGTATTAAGGGGGTAATTTTTCAAGGAAAATAAACAGATGGGACCGGGACCAAAAGTAATTTCGTATTAAGCGGATTTCGTATTGTCCGAGTTATACTGTATACATTATTCCCAAAAGAAATAAGACCAAATTTCTAAATCTCCCAGTACAGCCAGTCTTGAGAGTTGGCAAGCCTAACTGCAAGGCTTCCATCAATTTCATTAAAAGTAGAAGATAAGAAGCGGGGCCTAAAAAGTAGGGATATGCATTGGGGATAAAAATGAGGATTACAAATGGAGATAAAAGTGAGAGTAAAAAAAAAAAATGGGGCTTCAAAGATAAGAAGATGGTGAAAAATTGATTTCCAATGTCTTGGCTCCCTGACAAAAAAAAAAAAAAAAAGTTAAGAAGTATGTACCCGCCCACCCGATATTTTTATTCTTTTTATCCACTTCTTATTTTCTATATAGGGTTAGCCTAAATGATTCATCGGGTTTCAAAGCACTGTTTAATTACAAGTATACGATGTACAAAGACTGGTGGTACATGAAAAGATACATACTCTCACCAAGTTTAAAAAGCCCACCTCGTGGCTCACGTGCATTCTAGATGGCAGGCCTGTGGCAGCAATGCAGGAGAAGAGTTTTGTGTTAGAAAATGGGAAGTGTTCGTCGGTTACGAGCGTTCGGCGCGCTTTCGTATTAAATACGGAGAAGCTGCACCTGGTCACCAGAGCATTTTTGCGTTGGTTTCGCCAGTTTCTTGATACTGGCTGTCTGTGTAAAGGAAAAAGTACGGGGCATCCGCGTGACTCAGAGGAAACCGTAGAGTGCTTGAGTGTTCGTGCAAGCCGTGAACTGGGCATTCCGCAGAAAACTGTATGGAATGTTTTGTGGCACCGTTTGCAACTGTTAAAACACCTGACTCCAGATGATTATGTCCGCCGATTGGAGTTTTTTTACCCAAATGCAGCAAGCTATGGAAGATGTTGATGACTTTGCGGGAACATTGGTATTCAGCGACGAGGTGACTTTCCATTTTTTGGGAAAGGTGAATCGTCAAAATGTGAGAGTGTGGGGTACTGAATTGCTGCATGTCCGTGTGGAGCTGGTAAGGGATTCGCAAAAAGTGAATGTCTTCTGTGCCATACACTAGACAAAGCTGTATGGCCCCTATTTCTTCATCGAGCAGACAGTGACAGGTTCCGTGCACCAGGATATGTTACAGTTGTGGTTGTTGCCACAACTGACCGCTGATTCCTCGACTTTCATCTTTCGACAGGACGGGGCTCCATCTCACCGGAGCACAATTGTCTGCGCCTTTCTCAACAGAGAACTGCCACATCGCTGTAATAGGGCACGCTGGTCTGGATGATATCCTCTGTTGCCATGGCCCCCCAGATCGCCAGATCTCATGCCATGTGATTTCTTCCTGTGGGGTTATGTGAAGGACAAAGTTTATGTACCCCCAATGCCAACAACGCTACAAGAACTGCAAGAACGCATCTCTGCTGCTGTGACGGACATTGACGGAAACATGCTAGTGAATGTATGAATGGATGTGTGCCGGGTGACCAAGGGCGCACACATTGAACATTTGTAAAATGTACCAGAAGTTAGTGACTGTATGTATCTTTTCATGTATCAACCATCTTTGTACATTGTATACTTGTAAATAAACAGTGCTTTGAAACCCGATGAATCATTTAGGTTAACCATGTATTATAACACAATTTCATCTTGTCCAAGTGATTTAAAAATTCCACAAGCTGCTTTTTTTTTTTTTTGTTCCCAAAATACCTTTTCGTGAGTTGCTTTTTAATTCCGCAAACTAAGTTTTTTTTTATGTCACAAAATACATATTTTTATTTTACAAGTTCTGCAAGCCTCATTTTTATTTTGGAAGATCCATTTAAGCATTTCCAAAAAACTGTATTTCACAAGCTGAATTTGTATATCGCAAACAGCATTTTTTATTTTGCAAACCACATTTTTTATATCGCAAATAACGTTAGACAGTTTGTGATTTTACGTACGAAAATCAAGAAATACGAAAACAAAATAATTTAAGTGGCAATTTTGTATTTGCTCATAATTATTTTTTTGTTTTCCTGAAACAAGTTGCTCTGTACAGACAAAACCTATTTTGTTTGCCTTGCAACATTTGACTTTGTTCAAAATAGATTCTTCCAGTCGATTCGAAAGTTAGTTATGAACATTTTATCATCACTTTGCTTTTTGTTTTCGTATTTTTTTAATTTTCGTACGAAAAACCGCAAACTGTCCATTTTTTTTTTTTTTGCAAAATACATTTTTAATTCATCACGTTGCATTTTTAATTTTGAAAAATACATTTTAGCATTCGCAAAAAGCTGTAATATAAAAAATTACCAGTTCTTTCTTATATACAGGGTGATTACAAAAGAATATCCCAACTTTGAAAGGCCATATTTACCAACCAAAAATTATCTCGATTGATCAATCACTTCAAAGACTACATTCTAAAGTTTAATCTTGAATAACTGTACAGCCCGTGGGCCCCTAGAGAATTGGTTTATATGTAGACTGCTATTTTAGCGATTTCCTGCATCAATACCCAAGGGTTCCATATTGCCTTAAAAGAGTTTGGGATAAACTATTCGTGCCCGGGTGTTTCTCTCGGGTGTTCATGCTACAAATCTTGATTATGATCAATTCGCTGATCAAATCCTTACACATGTTCACAGCCGATCAGTTCACAAAATCCAGTTTGCTCATTAAGGTTTTCCTAATGGTGGAAAAACGCCACTTCGCTATATATTTAAAAGTTATACGAACTAATTGCACCTTCGTGCCTTGAATAGTTAACATAGAAGGAACTCTATTTGTTCCAGAACATTGGTTATGAACCGAAACAAGAAAGAATCCAAGTTACTTTTATAATCAAAGAAGATTAGGTCGGCGGTGGAATGCCTATCGCTAAAAACTCCAGTGATGCTATCTAGCGGCAAAAATTGTAACTCTGATCGTGATTAAGATTTTGCTGTGTGAACGCAAGGATTTGTCGATAAAGCTTGAACATGATTCACCATGAACATGTGTAAAGAGATCAAGATCAAGAATTATTGCATGAACAAGGTATAAGGGGGAACAAGGAAGTACACACCTAAATAAAACAATACAACTAATTTATTTACAACTGATTAGTGAACCACTATAAAGATAAGTCAATTTCTATAACATTTTAACAAGGAAACAATTTCTACTATTACTAATTCAATCGATCTGAGAGAAATACGATTCTGAGAGATATGAGCATGAGTGTGTGTATGTTACCCAATACTGACAGTTTCTTGCTTTTGTTGTCATTCCTCAGTTCTGATGACTGATTCCCGAGCAAATAAATGATTTCTCTTCTATCTCCGACAAAGGATAAATTAAGTACAAATGATTCAGTTCTCATCTATTATAGAAGGCCTTCTCCTCAATAACAAATAAGACTTCTACTCAACATTAATGGGTTAAATACTATTAAATCTCATGAGCCTTCTGCTCGATCTAGTTCTAACTCTTCATCTGTCCACTCTGACTGGCTAATACTAACAAACGTCTGTCTAACATTGAGACAGGCTAACTCCTACTGTCTAACTCGGCAGCAGTTCACCAACTCACTCTGTCTCCACAGCACCTACGGACTTGACAACACCTAACTCCTGCTCCTAACTCAAAACTGAATGTCTGAGTGAAAAAGACACTCAATCAGATGATTGGTGGAAATAATCATGCCACCCTAATTTGCATGATAATTAGACAAAGTGTATCATGCATATTCAGTAACTGTCTCCAAATCTAACTCAAAGTAAACTAAGAACATCCTATGTAATTAAACCTGTTAAAACTTTCTTTTCTAAACCTTTTCTAAAACTTTTATAAAACAATTAAATAAACTAAATAACTGTTTAAAAGAATAATCATTAATGGTCTGATATTTACCTCACCATAAAGATTATATAAATAATAACTAAATTAATAACTAACTGTCTGATTTAAATAGCTTGCTAAGATTAATTACAATAATAATAATCTGGAAAAAAATAATGTCTTTATAAACTATGATCTCTCCTAAAGTTAAACTGACAACTATTTAAAAAATAGCTGAAAGAAAAATCTTTAAGTTTAATTATTAAATATTAACATACACCCACAACAAATGAGGGTGGGGGTTTTTGCTAATCCCGGGAACCCATATAACATAAGTTCATAAATGTTCAACATGACTACCACGAGAAGCCTAATATATTTACTTGGTAATCAAACTCATCCCACACTCTTTGCAGCATGTCTGATGTTACACTTTGGATGGCTGCAGTTATTCTGGCTTTGATTTCATTAATGTCAGCTGGCAGTGGTGGGAGATTCAATTGAACTGTTATGTACCCCCATAGAAAAAAAAAATTGCATGGGGTTAGATCAGGGCTTCTTGCGGCAAAATGCACGTTGAACAGTTCAGTACTGATTCAGTTTTAGCAAATTCAATAAAACACAATGCCTTGTGCTGTGCGGTTGCTATCTTTATGTAAACATAGGAAAAACAATAAACTCTCATTTTCGTGACGAAGGCGCTCCTGGTGACATCTCTCAGCATCAAAAGAAAACTTTAGAACTTCTTCTTTACAATGATTCGAAGAATGATGCTCTAAATTATTTGGTTGCATAGATATAGCTTTATAAAGTTGGGGATTCTTTTGTAATCACCCAGTATAGTAAAAGATTTAAGTGTGAAAGGAGTGAAGGAAAAAATTATTTAAAAAAAAAGAAAAATAAAAGTTTTAGAAAATGCCCAGTTTTTATTTGATAAAAAGTTAAAAATAATTGTTTTCAAAGTTTTGTTGGAATATAACACTATCGTCGATATTATGCCTCTAAAAACAAATATGCACTCAGGAGGGTGCTTGTGGGATATTAATCAATGAGTATGAAAGATATTAATTAGATGGCAGTTCAACACATTGATTGGGACCCATGAGCATCCTCACTTTTGGTTTTAGTGGCATACTATTGAAGAGTGCTATATCCCAACAAAACTTTGAAAAAATTATTTTTAATTTATTTTTACACTTTTCATCAGATAAGCTTCTTTTTTTTCTTTTTTTTTTTAAATTTATAGCATTTCTTTTCCATAGTCCATTCAGCCTAAGCTTGCAGAGATGTAAACAAACACATCTGTGAAGAAGTCAGATTTCATTGGCTGACTGAGCCTTATAACTTCTGTGTCCCAGGGCGAACATGAAAACGTAGCTTGCTAAATGACTTAAAACTATAATCATCAATCACAAATACAACTTCAAATCTCTTATAATATCTATTATGACATGAACTGCATATACCGTATTTTTTCAAACATTAGTCACAAATTTGACAGTCGAACAAAAAAATAACTGTTTAAAGACTGCGCTTCACTTGAGGCTGCAAACTTCTAGGATCTAAAAAAGATCGAATTACTTCGTTTTAGCGTTCCATAGAATCTTAAATAGTAATTTAGACAATAATTTTTATTATTTATACCCAGTTCAGTCACATTAATGTGACCACCCCCCTACGTTCAACATCAGCGGAAAATGATTACATCCAGAAGGTATGTACCAGTATCAGAGGTGGGGGGTATAGGAAGGATGTCAGAGGGAAGCAGAAAACATTGCAATTGTTGGAGTCATGGCAAAACGTAGCGATTTATTCGACCTCTAAAAGGCCATGATCATCGGCTTCCTAACCAAGGGTGGCAGTATTTCTAAAACGGCTAGTTTTGTGAACTGTTTGCGTGCCACCGTGGTGAAAGTTTACCGTGAATAGCAGTACTTAAAATCAGCGACGTGCCATGTGTGGGGCACCACGGGACATAGATGACAGAGGTGAACGAAGTTGGAGATGCACACAAGCGAACAGACATGCAACTGTGGACCAACTGACCTCCCAGATGAACCAAGGGGCTACCAAACGTGTATGGGGTTCCGCAGCAGACAGCTGGTTCGTGCGCCAATGCTGAAGGCTGTTCACGGCGACAAAGACTACATTTGCACACCAGTACTGCAACTGGGCAGCAACAGAGTGGCGAAAGGTGGCTTTTTCCGATGAATCACGGTTTATGCTCCATCGGAAAGATGGGCGATGGTGTGTACGGCGTTCAGCATCAGAAAACAAATGCCCTGTAACACTGCAGCAAGGGTCCAGGCCGGAGGAGGCAGCGTTATGGTCTGGGGAATGTTTTCATGGCATTCCCCGGATACACTCTTCATTGTGGATGGCACCATGGATCAATGGAAGTACGCATCTGTCCTTTCAGATCATGTCCACCCCTACATGCAGATTGTGTTTCCTCAGCACGATGGCATCTTCCAGTGGACAATGCGGCGTGCCATACAGCATGCAGTGTCTGTGCGTGGTTCGAAGAGCACGAGGATGCATTTACGGTACTCCCCTGGCCCCCAAACTCCCCAGATTTAAACCCCCATAGAGCATCTGTGGGACCACTTCGATCGGGTTGTTCGCGCCATGGATCCTCCACCGTGCAACCTACGGCAGCTCGCCACAGAACTGGAGTCAGCATGGCTTCACATCCCTCTTATTGACTCTCTTCCTGCCCGTCTCGCAGATATCCGCACCACGAAAGGTGGTTATTTGGGCTACTGACAGGTGATCACATTAATGTGACTGGACTGTGTATAACCATCTTCATTACTTTTTTAAATTTAGAAATGAAATGTGTAAATAATTAGAGTAATCTTATTTTAATGAACGAGTCTAACTCCTTATTTCTTCGGCAGCGGCCATGGTTCTATCAATGCTGCTGACCAATAGCAATAGAGCATTCTGTGGCATCACAACAACACAACATTTTGAAGTCTAGGAGGAGTAGAGTTAGCTTCATCTGGGAATCGCTGACAATAGCTTTTAACATGTGAATTTCATAATAATTTATGAATGAAAATAAATATGATTGGTTAATTATTGTTCTGAAGGATTAGAATATTAATTTCACTGTTAGAAAATGACTGAACAGACTGATTAATATAAAGCCATGAACTCAAATCTACTGGGTTTTTATTTACAGCAGGGGAGTCTGCTAACTTTTGCCGATTAAAAAAAAAAATCCATCTGCGTTTAAATGTGTCAGAATTTTCCTAAAAAAATATAGTAATCAAATATAAAAGAAACTATCAGATAAAAGAAACTATGTGTTATATGGATGTGTTTGCTATCGGCCAAAAATCATTATGCTTACAATGTTAATAACGTTACTCCTCATCTACAGAAAACTGGAACAGTAATACAGCTGGGGAGGGGGGTGTAGTAATAGTAAAAAGAAAATAATTCAACTCTAGTTTACTTATTTACAAAATTAATAAGTACGATAAATAAAGTCTAATTTCGTTTTTCCTATTAATAAAGATCTCCCCTCCCCCAAACTATTACAATTACTTCTCTCGAGTTCACAGTTGTTGTAGCGTTATTAACGTCGTTTCCTTAATAATTTTTGATCGATATTCAATACATCCATATAAACCTTTTGTATATACTTGCATATAAGTTCAAATTTTTTTTTTCAAATAATTACTTTTAAAAGTCAAATTTGACTTATTCATGGGTCACAGTTGAAATAAAACAAATGACGTGATGAGGTCAAATCACTACTTATTCCTTTACAGGTATAGATACCAATAAAGTTCTCATTTAGAGGTCATTTGTGGGGAAATAAGTCTTGACTTACATGCGAGTACATATGGTATTTTCTTTTATATTTGGTTCCTATCTTTTTATAAGATAATTTTGTTACTTTATACTTTTTGAAAGAGTAGATCCCAAATGGATGTTTTTATTGCCAAAAACAATTTAAAACTTGTCGAAAAATTATCCGATAAAAACACAGTGGATTTGAGTTCATAGCTTTAAATTAACCCTCTGTGTTCAATCGTTTTCTACTAATGAAAGTAATATTCTAACCCTTCAGAACAATAATTAATCAGTTATACAACGGAACTCTACATATCGCCAAATTTGTAACGGCAAGTCCATAGAATGAAGTTTTTTTCCGGAAAATAAAAATTGCAGACTCATTCATGTCTGCAGGTTTTATTTTCTGGAAAAAAAACTCCGTTATATGTACTTGGCGTTATGTAGAGTTCTGTTATATAGAGGGAGCACTGTATTTTCATTCATAAATTATTACGAAATTCACATGTTAAAAACTATCCCCAGATGAAGCTCACTCTATTTTTCCAAGACTCCAAAATGTTGTGTTTTTGTAATGTCACAGAATGCTCTGTCGCTATTGGTCAGCAGTGCACTGATAGAACCATGGCTACCATCGAAGAAGTAAGGAATTGTGGTTGTTCATTAAAATGAGATTACTAAAATTATTTACACATTTCATTAATAAATTTATAAAGGTTTCATTAAATATATAAAAATAATGAAGATATTTACATAAATAATAAAATTGCTATCTAAATTACCATCTTAAGATACTTTGGGATGGTAAAACAAAATAGTTCCATCTTTTTGTTATATTCACAATTACCAATAATGATTCGT
>JAHWFO010022643.1:772979-802635 GCA_023313115.1 Rhysida immarginata
GCCGTGGCCTGTGTTTGAAAAAATACGGTAAATTGTTCCAATTTTTAAAGAAATGGAGAACAGAGAGACAAAGGAGAGCACGAATGTTGTGTTTGAGAGAACAAGAAAGAAAGTTTTTGCTTTATCTGTATTTGACAAGAAGGGGAAAAAAACTTTTTTTTTTTTTTTTTTTTAATAATAATTCGACTTTAAAGCATAATTATAATAAATTTTTACAATTTAAACAGAAAAAAAGAGTTGACATTTATAGACAATCGAAAGTTAACGGTATCGTTTGTGGATGGATGATGGTCACTATAGGAAGAGAGGAATGCGGAGTTATATGAAGAAGGGTGCTTTTTTGTTTAATGGATGGCCGCCGTAACTTTGCTGTAATTTAAACTTGAGGAAGGATTTGCAAAGTGGTCTTGTACGTATTGATGTCATGTGAATGTAAGAAATAATTATTGATTTAATCCATAGTTTTGATTTTCAGTACAATTTATCTTCAAAATTGATTTTGTGTAAAAAAAAAAAAAAAAAAAAAAAAAAAAAAATCATTCATAGTGAAATATCCAACATGAAAGATCTTTCATACAAATTTAATGGAAATTCTAGACATTTATTCTATGATACAATAATACAAGCTTGAATAATCAGTTGAATTGATACAGTCTGTTAGAAAACATTAACCATTTGCCTATAGATGAATTAGGAAAAGATTTAGGATGGGAGGGTTAGTTCAAAAGATTGTCAATAGATAGGTAAAGATGCTTGTGATTTGAAAACAAAAATGGATAATTCAGGTTCTCAGTTAGTATTTACATCAGTGTTAAACATGCATGTTGTTTTATCAGAGCATGCATTAATTATGAGGCTTTTTACAAGAATGAGAGTAACGGTCAAATGCAGCTGCACTTTGTGGGTTTAGGCTTTATAAAACTTGTCAAAATGTCATATGTCATCTGTTGCAATTAATAAGATGATTTTACAATTTGAGGAAAGAAGATCATGGGAATTAGAAACAATAATTGGGGAAGGAGATAAATCTTTATCACCACAGAAAATCTAAAAAGATGCTGCCGCCATTGTTGACAAATCACTAAATAGTGCTGATGTTAATAGTCTATGAGGAATGGGAAATCAGTTTGATATCTCATACTGACTTTGACTTCATGTTTCCTTCAACATTTGCATTTCTTCACATCGGGTGACTTTTTTAATTGTTTTTATTATTTATTTTTATTTCTTTGAATTAAAATGGAGTTATTATTTTTTAATTAATTATAAATAAAGATATCATTCTGTCGATGGAAACGTCTGTCAGTTAAATGGCTATTAACAAAGTCATTTTACCAGATTAGCCTTGTTGGCAAAGTGTCTTTCAAGAAATTTGTTGTCTGTAAAGTGGTCTACCACCAAACTTTACAGTGTCTGCATGCTTTTCAATAATATGCCGTTAACCTTGCATTCTTTCAAAAATGGTAGGGGAAAAAAGACAGGTTTCACTGCTGAAAATCCAAATGTGATTTTTGATAATTAAAAGCTTGCTCAAAAGACCCAAAACACATTACTGTATTTTCCAGACTATAAGCCACTCTTTTCTTCTAAAATTTTGGTTCCTGCAGGGTCCTGCAATTAATACAGCAGATGCAACTTGTTTATGAAATTTAAATGAAAATTCAAACGTTTTTGCCTCAATATCTTTAAAAAGATCAGTTAGCAGGAAACACTTCTGGAAGTGCACAATACAATCCCTTAACTTTCTTGGCTGATATCATTAAGACTGGTCGTGTTCATGTTTGGCATTTACTACTGTGTCAGCTCTATTAATGAGTATGGTATGTACAGTTTGTCTATTATAAGGTGAATTAAGTGAAAAACATCATAGTTCAAATTCAGCCAATCATGTTAGCCACTAGCCTCCAATTGCCAGCCCCTGTTTATTACAAGTGGTGATTTTAATCACAGCAGTAATTCACAGTGCATTAAACATGTCTTCCAAGCGAAACAATATGTGATATAATAATTTCCAGATACAAAATGAAGCTGAATTAGGTCAAAACAGGAGTCGAAGCCTGCATGGATTAAGGGACTTTTATTAGGTTACCATGAATTAAAGGTAACCTTGAATAAAGGCTATGAGTTAATCCTCTCTCATTACCTATGGCAACATATTGGGTCAGTTGCCAAGATAAAATAGACTGACTGTAATTTGCCTTACGTTTTGAACTTATTAATTATGGATTTCAGTCCAATAAAGTCTCTCCAAACTTCTGTGCTGGCCAACATCATAATGGGTGGCCATTTTAAATCGCTACTAAGAAAACCCAAAATGTTGCAGCTAAAAGATTGCAGGAGTTTATTTAGGAATTTTGGAAATTAAAGGATTATTTCTGGTGAATAAATTGCAGAATGGTCTAAGAGGTTTTTATTGTTGTGCCATATGGTGCGACTTGCATATTGTTTTTTCACGTTTTTTTTTTAAATTTTTGCTAGTGCTAGTTACAGTCCGGAAAATACATTACTCACTTCCAAGATTACTGAGAAATACTGATGTTCCATTTAGAGCTGTTCTGTGTGAAATATGGAAATTGTGGGCTATGACCATTGGATTTGTTGATGAAATGCTATCATGTCTTTGGTGAAGCCTCAGAATAGATCCTTGGTTTGATCTCAGGATGGGATCAAAATTTCTTTCATCCTTTGTAGCTGCAGATGAAAGGTGGTATCTCCAATATTAAATCCATTAAGATAGTGTTCATAGACTTATTTCCCCAACATTCTCAGTATGTTCCTTAGCTACTTTAATGATTATGTGAATTACAACATTGCATCAATTTAGAGGAAGACTGTTTTGAAGAGATAAATGGCATTTTTGAATGATTAATTTTAAATTTTGTTACCATGGACTCCTAAAATCTTCTGGAAAGCAACTTATCTGCGTATACAGAGGGTTGAGTATGTTACAACTAAACGATTTGCAAGCGCCATAAGACTATGAGAAACCCCGCCGCCATGTTCGGCGATGTTCTATCTGGTGCCCACATTGTCGAGCTATGGCTCTGCATCGCAGTGTCCATTCAATAAGACTTTGCCGCAGAGAATTTAGGTCGATCTGTGCCCGCCCCTCTTCACAGTCTTTCCATAGACTGTCCAATGTACGGGGTCGTCTACTTCCAAAGATGCGTTTCAGCAGTCCAAAGCCGCAATAATCCATGGGGGACGCGTCTGGAGATTTCACCCAGATTTCAAACAGAATTAAATGTATGCCTGTCTCCTGTTCTAGTGTTCGCAAACTGTTACTTGGACGTACAGGTATGGGTGATTTTAACCAGTCGGAGATTTTTGTGGATTATGTTGCGTACCGTTGACTGTGATACCCCTACCTTATTTGCGACAACCTTTTGAGTTTTGGGATTTTCTTCATAGATGAGAGGCTTGACTTTGGCTACAGCCTCTGGTGTTCTGCTTGGAGTGGGTCATTGTCTTGAGAGTCCAGGTTCGTCCAATGTTACTGGTATTGCGGTTTTTCTGTTTTAATTAGTAAGTTACAGATTTTTGCCTTCAAACTGGTGAGACTCCTGGATTTGCATTGTTTTATAATCATAGAATAGGATCACTTCGCATCAAAAAGTGCATTTATATATCCTTCCCAATATCTATCGATTTTTTGGCGGCATTCTCGCAGCTAGTGTTTGTACAACAATTAAGAATGATGAAGCGATGTCCCCTTTATAACTCCTCATGACTGCATAGCTTTGTCAACCATATGGCTGGAGAATTTGCATATGTAAATCATTTAGTTGTAACGCACTCAACCCTCTGTATAGTTCAGTATAGTTCGCCATTTATCCATTTGCTTCATTTGTTTATTTAAATTGAAATTAATACACTTTTTAATTGAATTATTTTTCAATTTAGTTTTAATTTTTTTTTTCAAAATTTCAGAGACTGTGCTTGAAGAATTAAATCAGCTGACTTTAACCACTTATTACTTTAACGCAGGGGTTCCTGATTACCTCAGGTTGTGGATCCCACACCTTGTCATTAAGTGTACGACATACAGTATATACCAGAATCTAGATGTCATGCCAAGGACCCCCTAAATTTGTTTCCGGACCCCTAGGGTTTTGCAGACCACCAAGTGGGAAACACTGCTTTAACCTATTATTACACAATAGTGCCTCAATTGCTTTAAACAATTAATTTTTATGCCCTTTCAAGTTATATCAAAATACTTCGTCGAAATCTTTTCAGATGAAAATAAACTATACGATGGCTGTATCCTCAACTTAATTTATGAAAGGAACATTTGATATGGTATATACAGGGTGTTTGAAAACTGTAGGATAATAATTACATAGTGTGATTCCATGCATCAATCTAAGCAAAAAAAAGGTCTTATCGAAAATGTCTAAAACTCAAAATTTAGGGTCTAAAAAAAGAGTGTCATTACGTTATTTCTCAACTTTCTGCACCAAAACTTCACATAATTAAGTATGCTATGCCACAAGAAAATAGTGGCAACTGTTGAGATTAAATGACATTTTCCACCAGCTTTTTAGCAAACTTTGCGTGACATCTAGAGCCTTAAAATTTTAGTTTTGAATGTTTTGCATTAGGAATTTTAAGTTTGCCATCATGCAAATGTTCACACTAGGTACTTAACCCACATTTTCCGAACGTCTTGTATAATTAAAATCAATAAAATACAGCGATAATGATATACATTTTCTAAACCTGTTGATTCCACTCGGACTCCTTCATTTCATTTATAGAGTGATACCTCACAGTACTAGTTGTCGTTCTATGACCAAGCTCATTTTACGATTTACTCGTTTTACAAATCAATTTTCCCTATTGAAATTAATTAAAATATAATTAATCCATTCCGGCCCCAAAAAACACTCAAAAAATCACTTTTTACGGGTTTTAAAACTGAAGAAGTGCATTAACGGAAAACGTGACATTTATAAAAGGTTGATAAAAGAAAATGAAATGCAAAAGAAATATGTAAACTGGTTTTATTAATTTAATTACATGTACTTTAAAGATGGGACAATTTGTGCACTAGGAAGATGGAGTGGGGAGGAAGAGGACTATTGTTTAGAAGGAGATTCTCCTTCCATTAAGACTTCAGGAAGAATGTGAACTGAACAAGCAGAAGCTCCGATTGTTGAGAGAGAAACTCGTTCATACTGAAGATTTCTGCTCATTCTGTAAAATAAAAATTCGCACCAGCCTCAGCCTGTATAACAAATTACTTCCACTGTGATAAACTTGCAGTACAATGTTCTATTGTATTACGCTCTGACAATTTCATATTGGTGATCATAATTTACTGAGTGCATTGTAGTAATGAATGAATTAGCCAAAGAAATTAACTAAAGTGTGGCGTGTTTGGATTTAAACCATAGCGCCATTTCCAAAATACTAGTCACACGGAAATGAAATAGTCAAACCATCAAACCAACCATAAGTTTTATTTTTATTTTTATTTTTTTTTTTTTGAAATAGACACATCGTCAATTTCTGTTTTTACCTTTTCTTTAAATTCAAACACACCACACTTTCACCGACTCTTATACTGGTTTCCATTGCATATTTCGAAGCTGACTTCTATATTTGGAAATGGGATACACATAAAAACCCCTCACATAAAAGTACAATAATTCTTCCATTGAAAATACTCTGTCAGATTTGTATTTTAGAGGTTGTCTATTGGTTCACTTTAGGGGAGATGCCCTGTATATTAAGTTTTTTTTTCTAACTTGAGATTCAGGGTATCTCCAACCATTGCTTCCCTCCTTTACAGTCCTTTATCATTTGTAGAATTTTGACCCAAAATGTTTGAGATACGCCCCCATAAGAAAATATCCAGATAAGTAAGATCCAGCAATCATACTGGCCATGGGATAGGATCTCCCCTAATCAGTTATTATCAATGATTCTTTGTCAGTGACTTGAAGATGAATCAGAATATAATAAAATAGTGTAATAAACATAAAATGCAAATAATATTCAAATTTCTCCATGGACCAGCAAAATTTTCTCACAGACCAGCAGTTGCCGACCACTGCATAGTGGATTTGATTGCAGTTTGGTTTGCGAGCACCTGGGCAATGGATTCCCTAATCATTGAATTGGAAGGGGAGGTCCTATCCCATGGCCAGTATGATTGCTGGATCTTACTTATCTGGATATTTTCTTATGGGGGCACATCAAGTTGTTGATGTATGAAACTTTTTATAATGTGATGAGAATATGTAAATACCGTTGTGCAACAAGCAACCAGAGATACTTGAAAGAGTACGGCTAAATTTCATTTACTGTTGTAATGCGTGTATTGAAACTGGTGGTTGCCACTTTAAACACATCTTCTGAGCTGCAAATTGTTGCTATGAGATGTAAGCTGTTTATGAATAAAAAATTGTTGTTTACTCTGAAAACAAAAGCAGCTTACAAAACCATTGGTTCTTTATCTCAGAATATTCAATTTACGGCCTTCTACCATCTGTAAAATGTTGGCCTTAATGGTTTGAGACACTCGGTATGATAAAGTTAAATTTTATTGATCACAAAACACATTCAAGAATTTATGACCGCCTTGTATTTCACTGGTGTCAAAAATTGTATTTTTGTTTTTCTGGTATGCACAAGTCAAACAGAATTTTGCAATGCATTATCTGCTTAAATACCTTTGTATAGTTTTTAAGGTCTACTTGTGTCGTTGAGAATTTTGTTTGAAAAATTACAAAATAGAAATTTACTAGGTGTGTTAAATAGGCAACTATAGTCTGCAGATCGGATCTTGGGCCCCTGTTTCAATCTATTTCTGCGCACGACATCATTTCTGATCATCGATTATGTCTTTTAGGTTTTTTGTTTAGCAAGCATGCCCTTTCCCACCAAAGCTTAGACTCGTCCATTCACAAGCGATAAATAATCAAGGCTTTATTTATTTATTTATTATCAATAGTTATTATTTATGATTAACTACAAAACCTCTCAAACTGACAGATAAACAAGGAAAATCCAACAAAGAAAAATCTCACAAAGAAACTCGCCCCTCTTTTTTGCCATGAACTCACGAACTATGGCTTTCTAAACAATCACCTAGTTTCCTGAAAGTGTAGTAAAAAATGTCAGGGCTCAAGATCCGATTTGCAGACAAAAGAAAAATTTTATTATAAATTTCATACATGAGCAATATCATTGGTGTCAGGCATTCTGAGATGGTGACCTTGAGATATAGATAGTTTCATTGGAAAACAGTTTGACAAAATTGCAATGCTTTTGTAACAGTGTATTAAGCAAGTGCAGTGAAGTGTTGCGAGATTTTTGTTTAGGGAATCTATAAAACCTATAGAGATTTATTGTCGGATGAGAATTCAGTACAAAGTGTAAGAGACATACCAAGATGTGTGAACAGATTGAAGAACAGGCCACTGGTGCAAGTATTCTCCTCACTTGGATACAGCATTAATGGTAGCCATGAAGACAACAAATTAGCGATGGGTATCGTTTTTAATGTTATTTTTATATCTTCTTGTTATCTTTGTTTGCTTTAATGGTTTTTTCTGTTGTTTTTTTGTATATTTACTGCTTTCTACATTTTGTGGGCAAAGTAATAATAAATAAATAAATAAATGAGAACTGGTGCATCACAGTGAAGGAGGTAACCAATTGTTTACCAGATCTGTGCAGTCATTGGAGCAGAAAGTGTCTCCACCACAACAATGCAAGTCCACTTGCTGCTACAGCAACGACTATTAAAGATACTCAACAGTGTCGTTTGAATACACCCCATACTCTGCATACTGTCCGCACGCCACGAGAAGACCGCTGAGTTGCTCAATGTGCTTGTATGGTATTACTATAGTTGCAGATCAGTCTATAGTTATGAAGGGAGGAATAGCGCTAAAATCAAGTAGCACAAAAATGAGTTCTGGCCATGTTTCCAAACAAATGAAAACGTTTGCATGGAGAGATAGATACCTGAGAAATATGAAGAAAAAATAAGAGAGAAAATCTCCTTTTGTTTACATCAATGAAGCATGGATCGACTCAAATTTGGCTGTTTGTCCCCCAACACTGAATAGATTCATCTGCAACTGCAGCGACACCATACGAGCACATTAAGCAACTCAGTGGTCTTCTCATGGCGTGCGGACAGTACATTTCCAACCTTATGCCATCGCATTTTCTCATTTTTGGTCTGTGAAGAATATGCTGAGGAAGAAATTTCTAGGATTTTGATGAAGCTCATTTGTCAGCTTATGGGTGGTTATGCACCCATTTGAAAAAGTTCTTTTCCTGCTGTATCTAAACACTTACCAAGTGCTGATGGAATTGCATTGAACAAAAACAGAACTTTGTTGAATAGTAAATTGTTATTACAGTATAACCCTGATAATACGAAGTCTTTGGGGGCCAACAAATTTTTTTGTATTATCCGGGTTTCATATTATCCAGGAACAATAGAAACAAGTCATAAGTCATGAATATTTACTGTAAATAAACTGCTTTTACTATATATAACTATATTTATTCATCCAAAAATTACAATTTATGAAAATAGTTCACTATTTGCGACTGCTTAAATTGTTTCTGCAAACGCTTATTAATTTTTTCATTCAAAGAAAAGAAAGCATTAAAATCATTGTCGCTGATATATTCTTTCGTCATGAGGTGAGTTTTTATTGTATCCAAAGCTTCCTTTACCTTTAGCTTCTGTCTTGCATGTTCCTGAAACAAAATTTCAGGATCAAAAATGGCATCTCATATTTGCAAAAGTGTAGCTTGTGGGATATTTGCTGCTTTACACTGTTAATCCAATCATAGTTGACTGTTAAAATCGTTTTTTAGTAAGAAATTTTCATTTATTTTGTAAATTTTTTTTCGTATTAACCGGGTTTTTGAAAAAAACAGTTCGTATTAAGAGGGTAATTTTTCAAGGAAAGTAAACAAACGGGACCGGGACCAAAAATAATTTCGTATTAAGCGGGTTTTCATATTAACCGAGTTCATATTATCCGAGTTATACTGTATTTCTGTGTTAGAAGTAAGTACTTTGTAACAAAAAAAAACAAAAAAAAAAACAACAAAGACCCTGTTTTCCATAAAATGTTATTCAAAATTAACAGTATGAAACATGGTAATTCATTCTTATTTTCTAATTTCTTGATTCAATTTATTTGAGACTAGAAAGATATTGTAAACATTAAATCATTACACTTGGCAAAGATAGCGAACATTAAATGCAATTTGATAGCAAGTGTACTACAGTCGAACTCCATTATTACGAATTTCAGGGGATCCGAATTTTTTTTTTGAATTATCCGTTTTTTGGTTTGTTTTTTTTTAATGAATCAAGTCTAAAAATTTTCGTCAATTATTTAAAAGTTTGGAGAAACACATGTAATTGGTTATTTAAGTTTATTTACATTTAGTAATATAATTTTTTGTAATAGCACTGTTCACAGAACTCTCTAAATAGAAAAAAAATTGGTGGAACATCATTGCCATAATGGATGTATCTCAAAAATCGAGAAGACAACATACGCTTATTGGATGGTGCAGATAATGCTGATCAGTGCAGTCGACAAAAATCCAACAGTGGAGTGTACCTTTCTGATCTGTGGATGGAAATATACCGCTTATATGGACGTTGAAAACCAATCAGAATCAAATGAAGTGACCCCCCCCCCCCCCCTTTTTTTTTTTTTTACGATAAAAATCTCAAACAATCTAACTTTTTTGGAATGAATTTCTTATTTTTTTATATATATTATATATATATTATTCGGACTCTGTAAAAAAAAAAATTACTTTTAAACTTCCAATTTAACATAGAAATGTTATATAGGAAATCGATACCAGAGAACATATCTTATCAATAGATTTCGTAATAACGGGGTTCGACTATAATAGAAAAGATCGTTTTAGCAAATTAAAGGTTGTGAATTCTTGACAACATTTGTTTGCATGAAATTTATTTGCCTTCTAAAATATAAACAGCACTGCCATTAATTAATAGATACAGTGAAACCTGGACACCCTCAGCCCAGTAACTTTTAGCCCAACTTTGACATATATTTTGGTGTTCAACATAGATGATCCTATATAAAACTGTAGGATTTTTTTAAAGGAATTTTATTTATCTCTTTAACCTTTTGAAAAAGGTTGTCTATATTTACTATATAGCTGTACCAATTTTAGACACTGATCTTTATCCACGGTGCAAGCAAGAGAGGCACTGCAACCTTCCTGAGTACGTGTGGCATTTGTACTGAGGTGCCTTTGAGCTTCGACAAAAACTGACAATGATCAGCTCGGCCATGGCAGCGCTCAGATGAGGAGGAGCATGCGTTTGCCTCGGACGAGGCATGTCCTGACTGACCAAGCTTACACCTTGCAAAGCTGCTTGCTCAATCAGTACCCATCTAATGTCTGTTAATAGATTAGCTTCTGTAGCTGTCTTTGTGAAAAGCCATTCATGTTCAAAGGCTCAGCACTTTAATCAATATTCATAGAAACTGTATTTGGGAAATCTAATTTAGTAAATTTAATATTTGATTCATTGACTTAGTTTCAGGTGATTGTAATCCACTGAAGAACATCAAAAACATTAACACAATTTGCAAAGTCTGTAGCATATGAATGTTTTCAGGCAGTAGCAATCAAGCACTACATCATTTGTTGCCTGCAATAAAGCTGAATGATTGAATTACATCATTATCAGAAGGTGCACTTCACTAGTCATAATAAGAATGCAGAAAATGAAACACTACTTGCAGACAACGACAATCGTATTTTTATTATATGTACACTTATACACACAGTCTTAGTCAATATGACTCGTACTGATTGCACATTGACTAGAATTTGAAATGTGCATACATGTACTTTATAATAAATATTGTTATGGACCAGTGGTGTTTGATTATCTGCATTCTCTGAAGGTAAATAGCAAGTTTTGTCAGACAATCTTACATATTCTTATAATAGATTACCACATCATTTTAATGTCATGGCAAAACCCTGAATGAATTTAAGAGTTCTATGCTCTCTTTGGACATCATCACTGTCCAACATATTCGAGTTTTTAGTTATTTTGTTCAAATAAGTGTCCAAGTTCAGGAGGTGTTAAATAAATAGAGGATCAATACAACAGAAACAGTCAGAACTTCTCTGGAATGGGAAAGAAGTATTCAATATATAGAGATATCCAATTTCACAAGTTTCACTGTAATTAATTAAATATTAACAAGTGATGATATGATAATTTCCATATAAATAAGTAATTATAGATGGAATGTACTTTAAGTTTAATGAAAGTAAATTTGACCACGAATGTAAAAATTCATGATGACTTCTTGTAGATCCAAACGTTTGAGACTTTTTCTAGAGAAATTCTGCACAGAAGTTGACCTTTGATGACTTCATGTTGACCTTGATGACTTCATGTCCAGACGATAATACATTTCTAGTCGAATATAATGGTAAGATGACTTTTATGAGATGCCAAACTTTGGAAATTCTTTCTAGATGAATTCCATATATTTGTTAACTTTCGATGCTTTCATGTCCAGATGGTAAACAAGCCGTCACAGTCAAATATGATGGTAATTGAAAATTGTATAAATTAAAATGAAACAATGTCAGTTCCTTTTAATTCTGTATAAATACAGACAATAAATATGATATCATCGAAAGTTAAAATTTAGGAAGTCTCCAATGTTTGGCATCTACATAATAGTCAAGTTACCATCACATTGGACTAGGAATGTATTATCATCTGGACATGAGGTCATCAAAGATTGAATTCCTCTTTAAAAAAAAAAAAAAAAGGTCTCCAACAGTTAGAGCTACAAGAAGTCATCGTGAGTTTTACATCTAAGTGTGGTCAAATTTACTTTGATCAAACTTAAGTACATTTCACCTGTACATTACTTACTTATATGAAATTAATCATGTCATCACTTTAGAATAATTCTATTTTCCAATTTCAACTTAAATATTTACAAGTTTTCAATCACACTGGGGCATCATTTACAAAAAATTCATAACATTTCAAGTATTCGTTTAAGTGTCTCTCTGAATCGTCCTCTAAAAACACTTTTTTTTCTGAAATGAGCTTTGTCTTTAGTGGCAAATTTGAAAAATTACCTTATAGTGCCAAAGATAGCGAGAAAAATTCATTGAAATAAATTTTCTTTAAACTGACATCAATTTATCTCATCTTATAATTACTTTTTTTTTTAAAAAAAGTTTGTAACGTATTATTGTAATCTAATAAAATAAATTTATTAATTAACGGAAGAATGAAGCGACTTATTGGATTTACAATGTCAATCTGTCTGCGTGTCCCCTTCATATTTTACATTTTACATTTTTTGACATAGAAGCTTGAAATTCAAAATGTATCTTGCCATAGGCATGTTCTATTCCCTGTTTAGTTGTTTTGATTGACCCACTGTGGTCAGAGTTACGGAGATGGGATTTAACAACACTAGTTTCCTATACTCTCCTCAGGGGAAATTAATTTCTTATTACAGTAAATGAGAAATATGTCATTAAGCTGCAATGAACAGTATTTCTTTGTGTATAGGAAAAGATTTGATCATTTCCTGAAAACATTGTGCGATTTTCTGCTTACTAAATAATTTCTCAGTTCTTGTACATGTATATATATAAAAAAGTCTGGAAAATGATTGTATTTTGGTAGAAGCATTTCTTTCACATACAGGTGAGTTATTTAAAATCACCTGATCAGAAAATTGTGTAGCAAAATAGTAATAAATTCAAAGTGATATTGTAGAGCCTTTATGGTTATTAAATTCTATTCTATTCTTGCAGTTGATTATCTACTGATATTCAAGCTGTCATGAGAGATATTAGCCAGTTAGCATTTAGATCTCCAAAAGATTTAGTTTGAACACAGTGAAAGAAAGATCTTCAAAAAACAAAATTATTTGTTTTTATCAGTACTTCAAAAATTGCTGTACAATTGAAATGTTGTAACAGTCTTACGGATTCTTCTAAAGACTACTAAACTCTTTTAAATGTGTCAAAATCAAACTACGGTAGTCTTTGATCGAAGTGCATAAATAATAAATGCATTTTTTAAAAGACCTCTTTTGTTTCCGCATAGAATTGCTGATTAACTACTTTATTTGCATCATTTATTTGTCAGACATATCGCATGTTTAATAAGTGACATATCTGACAATCATGCAGGTCAGAAAAAAGTAGTATTGCTGTGTTGCAAACAAGGCTAGAACATTTCTGGCAACTTGTGTTCAGGCAATGTCCTATCGGAATATAGGAATGCACTAGGGAAGGATATGGATTTCTGCCTCTACAATTTCCTGATATAATGGTTGTGTAACGTTATGGTAGAGAGATGTGACAAACTGTCATGGCAGCAATATTAACATTATTAATGTGTCACAGCCATTATTTTGTGACAGTCGCTTTACTTAATACCCAGGTTTCTTTCTAAAATAGCTTATCAACACAATGCTACTGCCTTAGAATATATAAGAGGAATCACAAATTGAAAAGTGAGAAATGGCAGAAATGATGTTTATTTCTAAAAATGAACTAAAATTATTAAAAATGCGATAGAACATGGCCCAAGAGGGTTTTTTCTTATATGCCTTACAGGCTTCGCTCTAGGATGAAAAAACTACCAGTCAGTTTCACTCTTCAGCCTGAAAACTGAGAGTCAAATTTCACAAGCTGAGAATCTTTTTGACTTCCATATTTTTGCATGCATCTACAATCTCTTTAGTTAATTAGAGGTTTAAACAAGATGCCATGTCGCAAAATGAAGTGAGGTTAAAATGTGATGAGAAGGATATAGCCGATATCTTAAGTTTAATGAGTCAATCTTTAGCAAAAATGCGCATTTAACACTTAAATTGCGAGTAAGTGCTAACTCTGGGACATACCTCCTTGATATTAAGCAATAAATGTAGAAAAGAATAAAGAAAAATGAATTACCGTTCTGGTGGTTAATGGTTCTGGCCATGGAATTTTCTTTCCTATTTTCTACATTTAATGCTTAACATCAAGTACAGCTTAGAAAAAAGATACTTTACGTGGCCAGCTAATCTTTGCACTTAATAGACTTAATAGCGTTCTTTTTATCCTAAGAGTCTTTGACATGTTATTAACTAGCAAGTTCTCAGTTCACTCGAGCCCCTTCTTATGCTTAGAGAATAAGGAACAAAAAAAAAGAAAAAAGTCAAGGAATGGAGAATTTCAGTCTAAATTTACTTAAAAGTTCAAGGATGTTATTATTGGTGTATTTGAGTTCACCTTTTCTTGATGCACTTTCTCACACAATGTTTTGTAGTTGACCCAATGAGACTGGCGTTGAAATCGTATTCTAGTTAATCTCATGTGACTGAGAATACACATGCCAGAGAGCAACATCTGTTAAAAATTGTTTTTATTATTATCCTTAGGTCTGTGCCAAATTTTCTGTGTTTCGGGCAATGTCAATGTTCTTTATCAACAAGCATTTCGATCTAATGTTTAGCCTAGCCACTCTTCTGATTGTGAGATACATGTATAAAACTCTTTGCTTCAGCATCAGAGGGGAGAGGCTCCTTTTTACACGCTTTTCTTTAACTTGACATCTCTGTTTGTTTGGGTGGAATTTTGTAATCCATATTAAAGTTACTTCCTATTAACCGACTGACTTGAAATTTTGCACACTTACTTACTCTTGATGACAATACATGAATCAATTAAAAAATCTACTAAGTAATTGATTAATTAGTGGCAATTAATTAATTTAATATTTATATGAAGACTTTACCAATAGATGGCGTTAAAGTGTGTTTTTAACAATTAAAGTTATTTTCTAAATGTTTATAATAGATTGGCAACATGACTGTGTCTGCATCTGGATTATTCCAACGTTCTTACTTCAGTTTCCAGTTAGAACTAGGTCTACGTGACTAAAAGCGCACAAAGTTTAGAAGAGACGAACAGTTGTTACTCTTTCCTTACCACCAATCTTAATAGTTTCTGTTTAGTTTCTTCAAATCTGAATTGAATGAAATAAAAACCGCTGGACTTAACGTTAGTACCAAATTATTTAATTTCAAAATAATTTCATTGTGCATAACTGGATGGAACTAAAACCAATAAACAATTTCCAGTTTATTGTTATGTAAAATGTCATAATTGTTATTAACATGGAAACTCCATATGCTCTGACTCAGCAAATTTGTTAAAAATATTACAAGTAGGTTTCACTCAATTAAATACCTATGTAAAACCATTTGATGCACTTCTCAAAATTTTCCGAGAAAAAATCCATAAAGTTTGTGTGTGTAGTTTATAAATCGTCAGTGTGTGTAGTTTATAAATATCCGAATTGTAGGCTAGAATTTTGATAAGGGGTAGTGGTCTAACGGTAAGATGTTGAACTTTAATTTTGCAGGTACGCGTTCAAATCTCGTCTTTGTCTTATTAGAATCATACTCTACAATTCAGGTACATGTATTTATAAACTGCGCACATTGAAATTTAATCTTTATGAATTTTTCCCTCGGAAAATATTGACAAATGTATTGAATGGCTTTGCATGGGTAGTTAATTGGGTGAAAGCTCTCGTAGAATTTTTTTTTTTATTCAACAAATTGCGTGAGTCAGAGTACATGGAGTCTCCCTGTAAGAGTACCTGCAATTAGTAGCAGCAGAGATAACAAATGATAGCCGTTCAGCCATTGTGATCCTGGACAGTACATGAATGAACAGCATTTACGGCTATCATTTGTGGCTATCATTGTAGTCCATACTGAAGTGAGACTTCAGGGTTTATGTTAACGCTAAATTTAGCGTAAATTACGCTAATACTTATCTGTTGGATGCTATTTTGAAATTTTTAAGCGTCCGGGAAGACGCTAAATTTATATCACTGATTTCTTGTCTGGTCAAGTTAACTTGTAAAATTCCCTATGATTGGTGCGATTTTTAATTGTTAATTGGCTAAGATGTAACGTGATCACCGACATCATAACCAAGGTTTTTCGACATTAAGCAGAGTGAAAGTGAAATTCCTGACAGCAAGACTTGTAAGATGCCTAGAGTAATGACGGACTTCTTAGTCAAGGAAAAGTTTCATTCGATTCACCTTCGGTTATTAGTAATAATTCAACTGGCATTGAAAGAGTAGAAGAAAATACATGTATTAGTAATGAACGTGATTTTTTTTTGAAAGAGTACACTAAGTATATAAGAGGGGACCCAATAACTGAAATACATGGGGTCTGGGGGACTCAATAATTATTCTCCCTAAAGCAAACCCTGGACTTGTTAAAAGATGCAGTTCGTTGCCATTTTGTAAGCCATTTTCTTATTTTAAATAAGCTAAGCGGTCATTTCTTATTAAGCTAAAAAAAAAAGTGTTCACATAATCATAAATGGATATAGGGGATAGGTTCTGCTTTTGCAATAGAAATCGAAATCAAGAGATACATTTCAATATGATTCAGATGTATTCGGATTGATGATAAATCGGACCAAAAGGCATCTCCTGAGTAAAATTGCTCTTGCAAAAGTAAGAACTTGTCTTCTTTATCTAAAGATAAGTAAAAGATACGTTTGTGGAACCACACTTGAAAGGATTTAGGGCTTGTGTATTTTATAATAATAAATCAATATGAATTAGCCAAGAAGGAAAAAAAATCTGCCTTTCTAATAACACAATTTTAAATTTGTTAGAAAACCAACAATGGCTCTTTGGTGATGGACATTATCGTCAGTGGCTACAGCCAAAATAGTTTTCCGTTCTTGTTTTTCTAATAAGCTTAAATTTGTGTCAGTGAAGGATAGGTTATTTCTTCTTGCTTTTGTATTTATTAAAGAGTGCATAGTCTGAAGCTATATGTTAAAACTGTCTGCTATATTTAAACAATTAATGAATAGGGAAAAACTATAAATAAAATCATTGGCTAGTTTCTAAATGATAAACTGTATTTAAATAGAAGCACAAAAATCCCCATTTACAATATAACAGAAATGAGAATGTATATAAAAGAAAGAAATTATTAAATTCTGAAACTTGACTTCATCATTTTGTTGTGATTTTTTTTTTTATTTCTAATCCAATGTCCAGTGAAACTTTTTTTTTTTCCCCTATGTGGATAAATTTCAGAATAATTGAAAGCTTGATTTTTAAGTCATAATTAGTTTATTTATTTTAAAAATGAAAAGCTTCACTGAACATTAATTTCTTCCCTTTTTTTTTCTCCAAAGCAAGAGCAGGTTTACTTCTGATGCATTTGGATATTAATAAATGAACTTTAACCCCCATTCCAGGTATCAATTTGGAGTGTGGATTTACTTTCATTCCATTATATGTTTTTATATGTGCCTTTATCAGTACTTTTATACTTTATTTTGCTCCTCTTATTTTAAGTTATGTTTTTTAAAATTTATTTCATTAAGACTTTCATATCTTCAGTACAGATATCGGCACCTCTTAGCAAAGAGAAAAAATACAAAAAATATGTTTGTCCTTTTTTTTATTTTCTCTCTTTCTTTTTCTTGAAGTGAATTGTGTTCCATAAGTTTGTTGCCTACTCTCTAATCGTTTTAATAATTTGCTTGCAGCTAAAACGGGATTTTTTTGAACTTCTGAAAGACCAATCTGACATAGATAAGCACTCCCGATGGAGTGAAGTAAAAAAGAAAATTGATTCAGACATGAGGTACAAAGCTGTTGATAGTAGTTCACAGAGAGAAGATTGGTTCCGAGACTATCTCTCAAAAATTCAAAATGTAAGCTTATTTTGTGTTTTTATTATTTGTCAGGTAGTCCCCACTGAATTAAGTGAAGCATTCCACAAGAGTCCTTTACATAAGCTGATTTCTCTTCGTCCTTTACAATCATCATACCTATATTACCAACATATAAGCAAAACAAAACCTTCTTTACTATGTAATACACAGACATTTTAAATATTTTGTAATGGACAAACATTAAATGAACGATAAAAACAAAGTTGAGAAAATATAGTAGCACCTTGGTTAATGAAACATTGATTACTGTTGTTAACCAAAACAATCACTATCCAAGAAATGGTTTCTCTATAAGACTAATTCATTCTGGCTCCTTCCCAACAACCATAGTACATATCAAATATGCAGATAAAATTCGCTTAAAATGCCATGCAAATATGTTACATGTCATTTATTCATGTAAATAAATGCTTGAATTACTTATTTTCACCATAACCAGATAAAATAAAGCAAAATACACTACAAGGAAAGATACAATCATCCAAAAATGTAAACAGTTGGTTCTGATGGGTCAAACATATCTGGACTTCACCGCTTTGCTGTTCTCTGTTCAATAGTGTCCTCCTGCACATGGCTGAATGCAAGATTGGATAGATGTTGCCACGGAATAAGTAATACAGTCGTGAGTTATTTCATGGGTTTGCTATTATGCAGGATACAAAATATCTTTGTCAGCTGATAATCAAGCGTCGTTATCCAAGACCTTTTTTTTTTATTGCCAACATTTAAAAACATACTTCCTGCATAATTCTTTGCGTCATTATCCAAGACAGTTTGTCTGGAGAAATATTCATGTAATTTCTCCAGACAAACTGATTTAGGAAAAATTAAAGTAAATAATAAGCACTTTAACCAGTAAGGACAGCTCTACCCTAGATGAAAAAACATGTACATGTAATTATCATAGCCTGATAATACCAAGTCTGTACACTCCCATCGAATCCCATAGTAAAAAATGCACTGCTTTCTCCTGATTGTAAATAAATTGGTTAGCGTGGAGGCATGAGCCAAAGGTTCCTGGTTCGAATCCAGGCTGTGGAATTTTCTTTCCTATTTTTCATCAATAATTTAACATCTGAGATAAGGCATATTATTAAAAACCTCTGGACCCATCTTAAGCTATTCTTTAATGAATATTTCGTTTTAGGAAAGGTAGTCCCAGCCTGCGGACTAGGTAACTGCTCTAAGCAAGCCGAAAGGACATGTATAAATAGCGTAATGCTTCCATCTCCGCAGCGATGTAATTGGTTAGCATCTCGGCAGCGTGAGCTTTAAGTTCCTGATTCAAATCCAGGCTGTGGAATTTTCTTTCCTATTTTTCATCAAGATTTTTTCATCCCTGTTAAGATTTCGTTTAATGGCAAAATATTTAAACTTCCGAAAAAGAATTTGTTTATAGCTTGCTTATATATAAGAAAGAAAAAGAAGAAGCGGTAATATATCATGGTTGGAAAGTTAAAGTGAAATTTATCGAAAAATACATGTGGTTTAATTCAAACATGATTTTGAGTCCATCCACTAAGTGGTTGGTCATGTGCAGATGGAAATCAGGGATTAAAGGAAACCCCAAACTGTACAGACTTCTTATTATTAAGGCCATGGAATTATCTTCAAATTAGGAATTTTCCGTTTGATCAGCAGGGATGAGGAGCTCTATGTCACTGGAATTTAAGGATCATTCCACGCGTTTCATCTAGGGTGGAACTGTCCTTACTAGTTAAAATGTTTATTTATTACACTCTAACCTGATTACTCAATATGTTAGGGGAACAGATTAAAAGTTTGACTTATCAGGGATTCAAATTAAGCAGTTTTGGCATGACTCCCAAATTCAACTTCCGGTTTTGAATACAAAATGTATTAAACAAAAAAAACACTGACACATAGAATGATTTGCTACAAATGTGTTTATTATAAAAAAAAATACAGCAATCATTGTGGACATTTCGTCTAGAACAGCTATCTACTTTTCTCGTCATCCATTACCCCTCAGCAGTTGAAAATAAGAAAAACATTAAGAGAAAAAAAAAGAAAGAAAAAGAAAAAAACTGTACTTTACTTTTGCTTTAAAAGCTGCATTAGGCTAATGAAGGCAAGGGAAAAAACAGGAGGACATTTTAAAATGCAAGAATTAAATAAAAACAAAAACGGGTTTGCTATTTTTTTCATCTGCCTGATTTATTTAAGTTGGGGACTACCTATATTTGTAATAAAAATGTAAAAATTTCAAGAATAAATTTTTATGAAAACTTCCTGTTTCAGGAATCTGATGAAGAAGCAGCTAAGGAGCGAGAAAAGCAAGAGAGAATTGAGGCTAGCTTAAGAGAGCGAGAGAAAGAAGTACAAAGAACACTTTCAACTCATTTACGAGAACGGGACAAGGAGAGGGAACAGCATAAAAGAGATGAAGCAGTGCAACATTTCAGTGCTTTGCTTGCTGATTTGGTAAGTACTGTTTGTAACTTGACAATGCCATCTATTGGTCAAAAACTGAACAATTCTAGCATTAATTTTTTTTTTTTCCTGGAACAAAAATCTGACTTCATTTCAATAGTTTCTGTGCAAACAATGTTTTTATCTGTATTTGTGTGCTAATTAATGATTACAGTTGTCCCTCTGCAAGTCACCATTCTACAAGTTGGAAAATTCCACAAGTAGGCAATTTTTTTTTTCCTGAAAGGCAAGATGGCGGACAGTGACTTCCATTGGGGATTTTTGCCAACAAAAGTTAAATTGGTGACTGTTATTATGATTAAAATATTCAAAATTAACTAATTTGATACTTCCCCCTAACGAATACTTTTATGGGGGGGGGGGGGCTATAAAAGTTAATTATCGAAATTAATATAAGCCGACTTTCTTCGAGCTGGTTATTTTCCATGAAATTCGAAATGGTGACTGATTATAGAAGCACTATCCCAACGTTTTTCTTAAAAAATTAAAATGTTGACTTGTGATTAAGATTGCCTTAATTTGAAAAACATCACATTTAATCTGGTTTAATTTTTCCATGCCATTTTCCTTTCTTCAAGGAAAGCTGGTAATTTACTGAAGAATGTATATTCAGAAATCTTCTACACTACGGAACTCGACAAGGAAGTAGATGCAAATTCCGAAGGAATTTCGAAGTCGGAACGATGTTGCTGACTTGTGGAGGGCGACTGTATTAAAGTTTTTACTGACTTTTGGATCATCCTGTATTTCCATTTAATGGAAACACATTATTGTGTTCATTTCATAGCATAATTATTTTTTTATATCTCATAATCAGTATTAATTACATGTGAATTGAAATTAACATTAAGATATTACTGCCCTTATTTCTCTTTATATAGACTCTAATACAATTTCAGAAAATTCCAAATTAAGTCCATATATTTTATTCATTTTTTAATAACCAAGGTACGTCAGTCCGATTTGACTTGGAGAGAAGCCAAGCGCATGTTACGCAAGGATCATCGTTGGGAATTGGCAGAGTTACTAGATCGAGATGAGAAAGAGAAGCTTTTCAATGAGCACATTGAACAATTATCAAAGAAGAAGAAAGAAAAATTTCGTGAATTATTAGATGACACTCATGAGGTAAAAAATACAGAAAACTATTCTTTGAAATTTAGAGATCAAAAGTTTCTTTAGTATTTTCAATACAGTGTAACCTCACATGTTAGGTGGCTCATTCAATAGGACACCCTTTGAAGTTGGACACTTTCTTTCTTCCCCAAATTAAAAATTAGTCCTTATTATAATTTCATTTTTCTCATTTAAAGTCGGAGATAACAGACCCAATTCGATAGAGCATAGCTTCAATTAACCAGACAAAAAAACTGAGCAGGCCAGCATAAGACTCTGTGATCATATAAAGAAACTTTAACAGAACAGGCAACCAAAGACAGTGGATTAATGGGAAACTTTGCAGCAGAGTGTTTTTTAATTTTATTTTTTATCTATTTATTTATTTGTTTGTTTTGAACTTGCCACATGTAATTATGGTAATATGGAGTCCATTCTTTTCAATTATTGGGTGAGATTTTTAAAGAATAGTCATGCATGACATGGTTGTGGAGATTTGATCTTTACATATAAACCTGTAAATCTAAAAGGAACATTCAAAAAAATAATGCACCACAATTTATTACTCTGGAAGTTTGAAACCGACTTTTTTATCAAAGAAGACTTCTTCCATTTCTTTGGCGTTATGCCAGCATTCTGGAAGAGCGTGTATTCCCTCTCAGTACCGTTTCTGGTCCTGCTCATGCAAACCATTTTTTCACAGCATTGTCATCGGACTCAAATTGGATCCCACAGAGTACTTTTTTTTAAGGGCCAAACCTGTGGAAATCCAACAGTGCCAAGTAGGGACTATAGGGTGAATGGGACAACCTGGTGATGCCAAGTTTTGCAAACGCTTCACGAGTTTGCAGAGTAGTGTAAGGCCTCGCATTATCATGCTAAAGCATCTTGTCTCACAGATTCTTCACATCTTCAGTCGTTGCGATATAGGCATCTGAATTAATGGTGGATCTTACAGCCATCACATCCAAAAAATGACACCTTCTGTGTTCCAAAACAATGTGATCATGATCATGCCTGCTAACTGAAGTAATTTGACCTTTTTCTTCCATGACGAATGGGTAAGATGCTACTCCATTGATTATCGCTTCATTTCAGGCTTGAAGGGGTGAACCATGTTTCATTGGTGGTGATGATACAGGACAAGAAGTTTAAGCCCTTCACACTAGTATCAAAGCAATAGTTCAGACGAAATGGTTTTTCTTCCTTCCTTTTGGTCATCCAAGAGCTTTTTGGGGAATCCATTTTGCACCTACTTTGAAATGCCAAAGTTCATTGAGGATGTGGTGAATATTCCCCACACTGATGTACAAGTTTTCACTCAACTATCCGACTGTAATGTACCGATTCTCCCAAATCAATTTGTCAGTACATTGCTTTATCGCTGGAGTCTTAGTTGTGGAGGGGAGACCATTCCATCCGCAGACTTCACTCATTTTTACCCATTGGCTAACGGTGCTTGGTCGGCAGTAGCAGCCCCATACATAATATACAATGCATACGGATAATCCCAACACTTTCTTCCTTGGGAAACAAGAAATTCAATCATAGCATGCTGCTTGTAACGTGCGTCAGTGAAATCTACCATTTTTTTAACAGACTTCAAAAAAAGGAGGTTATCAATTCGATGCGTATGTAAGTAATACTGTTGGAATTGCACAATATTCATATATGTTATCTATGTGGGCTTCTAAACAAGTATGCCAAATTTCATAAGTGTGTGTATGTATTGTAACAGTCGTTTTTAGGCGTCCCGCTACAATACAAATCGGTCAAACTTCTAACGACCTTAAATTCTATTATTCTCAATGCCTTGTTTACGCCAGTGTCGCTTCTAATAGCATTATTTTATTGCATGGGCATGCTCAGGTAATTTCTCTTTTTACGACTCTCACGAGTATGTCTTCCAAAAGTGGGAGGGCGTAAGGGAGTTAAAATTCTTCTTACCTTGAGTCCAGATATTGACGAAATATGGGCGTCAGACAAACTATTAACGAAGTAAATTCCCAAGTAAAATTGATAAACCACAGCTTGACGATAGCGGGTACCTTACCAGGTTTATTTCTGAGCTCAAAAAAACAAAGAAACACAATCATTATTAAGCAAAAATGGCCAAATCAATTTGCAATAAAGTTCAATCATTATATTTAAAAAACTTTGGTTCACAAAAATTAAAGACAATTATTGGTGGCATGCAAAACAGATGGTGGCCATTAGCACGGTCTATAGAAGTAAATGGTCGTTCAACTCCTGTCATTTTCCATTGTTTAAGGGAAGCTAGGGAATTCAGATCACACTAAGAGCTGCAGAGCGCAATGGACTTTCTGCACTCTATGCGGCACCTAGCGTGATCTGAATTTCCTAACTTGTAAAGTTATTTTATTTATTTAGTTGATGCCCAAAATTAATAGTGAGCTATGTAATGCATTCAATAGTTGGATTGTCAATTATTTTTTTAAGATTATGTAGAATACATTAACTTCGGCAGTATTATGCCAATAAATCCGACTGCATTGAAACTGAAACTAAAATTTCTAGCTCACGATAGGGCGGTGCTGCATGCGTTTTTAGTCCGATTGTACATGCAGCGCCATTTTTCAATTGAGTTACCCCCCCTATCGGGAGCTAGAAACTTTAGCTTCATTTTTCAGTGGAGTTGGATGACCATCTACTATCTAAATACTATGCCATTAGTGAAATGGAGATGTCCCTCGTTAGTCAAGTTCGACAAATAAAATGTGCACAATCTTCTTTCGGTCATAGTCTGGGGTTCCATCCAACGAACTTCTCGTCTTAGTCTCTATTCTCAGCCTGCCAGTCAAAAACAGGGTATGACAAGTGAAGGCTCTTGAGCCAAGGGGGTCATCTCCTGGAGCAAGGGGTCATCTTCTGCGTCAACGTACACAGGACTCTTCATGGTGGGGAGACACAATTCGGTCAATAAATGAACATCTATAGTACTATTGTTGCGGTCGATCAGGTGCCAAGTCTGGAAGAGCATAGCAGTTCTCATCTCGAGTACGCCGCTCATCAAAGCATAAGAGTAAGGGGGAAGGGGGGGGGGGACAAGGAGAGGGAAATGTTAGTACAGGAAAACCTTATCTCTTACTAATACTTGATTGGACCAAATTTGTTCTTACCTTGGTCGGGAATCCTCTCGAGCAACCAAATAGCTCATGACGCTTGGAGCTGGTCTGGTTTGGAATGGTTTAGGTGACGAGTCGATCAGATCAAGCTTGGAACAGTACCTGTCCACTGTGTTTCGTTGTTTGGCAATTTGTCGCCTCAAACATTATTGGCACGCAATCTATCATGCCTTTGGCAGTCTTTGGTCAGACTTATTCGCTTAAAAACTGGAATGTGTTAAATTGACTAATTGGTCGGCCTCTGTCAGGTCATGGAATCCTACTCGTGAAAAGAAAATAATTCAATAAACAGCCAATGTACACCGTTTTGAGCATTATTCATCTCCTTTCAGCATATCACTGTCAGTTTTTACACCCATTTCAAGAAATCAATCGGTTAACTATCACTATCATGTGTTTCACCATTTTCGAAGCCAAATTTTTTTGGAGAGGAAAAAAACAAGTCGTCCTTTGTAAGCCTCAGGCATAAGAGCTAGCAGTAAAAAAAAACATTGTTAATGACAACAATCAATTGGCAAGCTTTGACAATCTTCAAATCAATAATAGCAAACTTTAGATAAAACCTTGCAGCAAATAAATTAAATACCAGCTTGCTACGGGGTTTCTTTCATTTTTAAGGGGTCCGTTTTTGGGCCATTATAGTATGTATGTATGTTTGTCTACGTATTTCTCAGAAATTAGAAATCGAATTGCAATAATTCTTTTTTTTTTTATTGGATTAAGTATCTTTCAACTTAGGGATAAATCCAAGTTTCATCAAAATCGGTTCAGTAGTTTTCAAGATATGGACTGTTATAGCTGGGCAATAGTGAAAGTTTCATTAAAGTCAGTTTTTTAATACTCTGTTTAATCTTGTTAATACTTGCTATCGTGCAGCCATCTTGCAACGGAGCTTGCAACTTCACACAATAATGGCAGAAGGTTCCAACTTCACACAATAATTTTAGCTTTGTATCATTCTTTGTATCGTAGAAATAAATTGTGGTGCATTACTTTTTGCACACTTCTTGTATAACAATCAACATAGATGTATTCTGCAGTCCATGTGCAATCATAACACATGATGTAGTACAAGGAATTGTGCAAGAAGGCTAAATCATTCATTGTTAAATGCCTCAATTTTCTGTATACAAGCATGCACTGAATTCACTTCCATGAAAACTTCGCAGTGAAAATTTCACTGATGAGGTCAACTCTTCTAACAATTAGACCCAGTCCAGGTATTCTGATGTGAGATTCCATTGTACTGGAATACTGATCATATGAATAGTATAATTGCATTGTTATTAACTTATTAGGTAACACTGACCTCCTCATGGAAAGAAGTTAAGAAGTTAATCAAGGAAGATACAAGATACACCAAATTTTCTTCAAGTGACCGAGTAAGAGTTTGTTTAATGTCTTAATTCTTTTTTCCTTCTCTTTTATCATTGCACGATTTGAGTCTTCAAATTTTCCCTTTTGAAAAGAAGTGCGAACGAGAATTTAAGGATTACATTCGAGATAAACTTGTGGCTGCAAAAGCAGATTTCAGGGAACTCCTCAAAGAAACAAAATTTATAACGTATAAGTAAGTAACAGAGGTTTTTGTTAATCATTCAACAGAATTTCTCTTTTTGTAAATAGCAATTTTCATCTTTGCTTGTTATTTTAGATCTAAAAAACTTATTGAAGAATCAGACCAACATCTAAAGGATATTGAAAAAATTTTAGAGGTATGATTTTATTTAAAGTTATTTTAATAATTAAACTATAAAATGAAAATAAAATTAAGTTTTTCTTGGATTGACTTTCGAAATTTTTATTAAATCTTCTATGAAAGGCAAATAAGTAACCCACAATTATTGGTTAGACCGGAATACCTAGTGTCTCGAAATAAACGTACCACTTGTTTCATTCTTCTATCAATCTCCGTTTCTGGGATATTTATTCTTAGAATCAGGAAGTCCTTCATGGGACACCCTGTATTTACACATCATTTGGTAGGACATTTGCATATCCTATCTGGATTAGTCATAAACATATGTCATTTGCCTTTCATGATGTTGCAGTGTATTCACTGCCTGGCCAAAAAAAAAATCGCTCACTCTAGTACTTCGTTGGACCCCCTTTAGCTTTTATTACAGCACGCATTCTTGAAGGCATTGTTTCCACAGGGTTGTGCAGTCTTTCAGTCTCGATTTTCATCTAATGCTGCAGTCAATTTTTCCCCGAGATCTCATTTGAATGATGAAAGAATTGCTCCACCTCATAGACTGTTCTCCAGTACATCCCAAAGATTTTCAATAGCATTAAGATCTGGACCAATCCATGTGGAAAAATGATCCTTCATGCTCTTCAAACCACTCCTTCACAATTCGCTCTAGGTGAATCTTTGCGTTGTCATCCTGGAATATGCCTGTGCTGCCAGGGAAGAAAAAATTCATTGATGGGATGATCTGGTCACCCAAAAGATTTAAATAATCAGTTGACTTCATTTTGTTGCTGCATAAGGTTGCTAAGATCAGACCAGTAGAAGCAACCCCAGATCATAACATTTCCACCACAAGCTTGAACAGGGGTACTTGGCATGAGGGGTCCATAGCTTCATGTGGTTCCCCCTGATACTAATTCACCCATCGCTCTGGAACGGAGTAAATCCTGACTCATCGGACCACATGATCTTTTTCCACGCTCTACACACCAATCTTTATGCACCTTTGCAAACTGTAGTCGTTTTTTCCGGTTAATCTCACTGGCAAGTGCTTTCCTTAATGGTGCGCAACTGTTCAGTCCCATTCCTTTCAGCTTACATTGCATTGTGTGACTGGAAATGTTTTTACTTTCATTTTTAAGTATTATCATGAGTTCTGCTAAATTGTCTAAAAATCTTATGTGGATAATGCAGATGATTAACTTAAGAATAAAATAAAACTCTTTTTCCACAACGAAACAGGAATTGAACAAAGGTTGTATTTTTTCATTTTATTTTCGGTCTTTTTCTTTTTATGTTTGTTCAGTTCCTGTTTCGTTGTGGAAAAAGAGTTTTATTTTATTCTTAAGTTAATCATGAGTTCTGCTGTTGATTTTTTGCTATTACACTTCACCAGCCGTTTCAGAGATCTCTGGTCACAATCAGTTAAAATTTTCTTCCGGCCACATTTACTCTGCGAAGTTGAAGAATTGCCACTGTCTTTCCAGGTTTTTATAATCGCTGGACAGTTCTTAATCCGATTCCAGTAATTTCAGCAATATCCTTTATTGATTCTTTGTCTTGATGCAGACCAACAATTTGGCCCTTCTGAAACGCATTGACATCACTTCCACGACCACGTGAACACCTTCAGACATGGTTAGAAAGTGATAAACTACAGAACACAACATCTTTTATACGTAGTAGACGTATTGTATGCAAAAATATACAAATCAGTACAGTAAACAAGCCAGTCAGTGGCGTTAAGTATTTGCAATTTAAAATCTAGATGGTGACTTTTTTTTGGCCATGCAGTTTATATCAGGTCCAGTGTGGGCTAAACCACTGGATTTCTTGGTTGTTTTTTTCCTTCAAGAAGTTGTTTATTTGTAATTTTTTTGATTCCAGAATGACAAGCGTTACCTTGTACTCGATTGTATTCCCGATGAACGGCGCAAATTAATTCTAACATACATAGATGATCTTGATAAACGGGGGCCTCCTCCTCCACCAACAGCATCAGAACCCTCTCGGAGAAGTTCCAAGTAACATTTAGTGCAACGTGCCTCATCTCAATAAATAAACAATTCCTTTTTAAATATGTATATTGATTCATCTGTATCATTTTTTTTTACTTGAAGTTTTTAATTTTTATTTTCATCTTAAATGATATGAAACCTTTTCTTCATTCCCTTTGTTTTTACACTAAGGTTTGATATCTCTGTATTGAAGCAAATATTGATTATTATTTTTGATATATGTGGAAAGAAAATAAATTTAGTCTTAAAAGGGAAAAAAAAGTGGATTTATTTATTCATTCATTCAGTTGACAGAAATATCTTTAATTATAAATAACTAGTTTTAAAGCCAGTCATATGACAGGTGCCACAACAGTCAAATTGGATTTTATTTAAACAATTTTCTTTTTCGTCTAACAGAAATTTGATAATTTAAAGATTGCCTTTAGTAAAAAAAGAAAAAAAAAATTGCTATCAATACAAAAGTGCTATTACTAAACTTATTATTCTTTATTTTTCTTTATTCACCACACAGTGGTATGTACAATAAAACATATACAAACATATAACTATCTTGTAATCTTTTACACCATTATTAAAATGTTTACATTGGTTGCCACATCTTATATCTTTACAATCGATGCATAAAATTGTTAGTTTGTCTGACAATAAATTCCAATCTTGTATGGCACTAAAGGGAAAAATGCTACACTTAACAAATTTTTTGAGCAATTAAATCTGCCCCTTACACTCTTTCTCATTATAATATCATTTTAAACCAGTTCGTACATTGTAGCACCTATTTCCCACGCTATGTTCAAGTACTCCAATCAACTTAATAATTACCCGTTACAAAAAGGGACCTTCCTTCCTCTGAGTTACCGTAAATCTTCTACTATAATGCGAATTTTTTTGGCCTAAAAAAGCATCTAAATTTGCTGGGTCGTATTATACAAGAGGATAAAAATCTGCCCTCCGACGACTGCGGCCGGAGGAGATTTTGTCCTGATAACATTACCGTATATTATACATTAATTACGTTGCATATTCAGTGTCCAGTTCATTATACAATAAATTAATTCACTTTTTATTCGAATTACTTGTCGCCAACATCTAACAACATCGAAAATAACTTCTCCCAAACATCGATACTTCTAAATAGGCCTACTTCCAAACTGCCTCAAACCAAAGCCTACAAGAAAGCTTATGCAGTGAAAATATTAAACTGAATAAAGATTACTTGTCTTTTTATTAAGAAAATTGATGTACTGTTGTGTTTTTTTGTCGATGTGCAAATGAGAAAGCTTTCCATATCAATGTAGGGCTATAAACTTCCAAACTGCCTCAATGAAGTTGAGGCAGTTGCTTTTGTCGAAGTTGCTTTCTGTTGCTTGATTATGGGGCAAATGTTCCAAAATTAAATTGAATTTTGGTGTAAAAAT
>JAHWFO010022643.1:802645-818114 GCA_023313115.1 Rhysida immarginata
TAATTTCCCCCATTAAAATCATTTGGGTTACAAACAGGCACGATATGGTGATTCATTCCATAAAAACATGTAAAAAAAGAACTCTTCAGCCAATGGACATTGCCACCCAATAAGACGGTGAAGTTATGGCTAGAGAAGATATGGAGCAGAAGAACTGGTGCAATGTCGAAGCCGCCCGCAATGCTGGTCTGGGACCAGTTCAGAAGCCACCTCACAGAGCGAGTAAAAGCGAAGCTTAAGGAAATGAGGACAAGCCAGGCAGTCATCCCAGGTGGGCTGACAAGCCTCTTGCAACCACTTGACGTGGTTCTTAATAAGCCATTTAAGGACAGAGTGAGGCAGTACTGGATTAGCTGGATGGCATCTGACGAGGTGGAGTTGACACCAGCAGGAACCTGAAGAAGCCCAGCCTCTCGCAGGTAACTAATTGGGTTAAACAGGCTTGGGATTCGATTCCAGAAGCCATGGTTAGAAGAAGTTTTTTGAAAACTGGGATCGCCAACAAAATGGATGGCACAGAAGATGATCTTCTGTGGGACGATGAAGATGAAGATGCAGCCAATTGTTTAGAGGAAGAAGACTGGGATACAGATGTCAAATTAACTGAGGAAGATTGGAAAGACATGTTCGAAGACACAGATGAATCAGATTTTGAAGGTTTTTGAATATTAAATATCCAGACTATTTAAAAATAAAGATTTTTTTTCTGTATAAGTTTGCACATTTTATTTCTCGCGAGGAGTCAAAAATGGGGGTCGCATTATACAAGAGGATAGGATTTTTGCCGATTTTTGGGCCGAAAAAGTGGAGTCGCGTTATACAAGGGGTCGCATTATAGTAGAAGATTTACGGTACGTTTCACTGTGGCTCGCTGATCTTATAGTGGTCTTAAAACTTTCCTGATTCTAACATTAGGATCAGAATACCCAAAGTAAACATGAGAGGGGGGTTTCTCGAAACAAATTTTACCAATAACCAGTAATCAAATAGAGTTTGCTCTTATGACCATAATTGCTTTTATGATACTAACGTACTTTGCTATCAGAAAAGAAACCCAGAGAAATTCTTAAATAAAACCTGATTGTACTAACCTCACCCTTTATTCTTACTCAAAATTAGCCAAAAGTATTCTTATTCGTAAAAACTTTTATTCTTAAAAGTGTTAGTGAGGTTAGTCAAATACAAAATATTTGAAAGAAATTCAAATTGTAAAAGGGATAAAAGGAGAAATCTTTAATTGAGATTAAAATACAAAACAATTTAAAGTCAAATGTCAGTCACTGTACTCAAAGCGAGGGCCCCAAAATATGAATTATATGTACTTATCTTTCTTCACATCCAACCATGTGCTGTTGAATTTTCTGCATAGTTGGATACACACACCAACACTAATTTTATGAGATGTCACCAGGGTTGTCACTGTATTATGCACTTGGAACTCTATTTTCTTAGACCCACGATGAATTTATTACTCCCCGGTTCGACTAGCTCCTGCAGTGATCCGATAGGATGTTGCCGTCGTTACGCTCACTTGCCTGGCCCTGTAGAACCTCCCCTCGACAGCCCTGATCGTTGGCGTGTTCGGTGCTCGGCTCAGCCTCCTCTACAAGTAACGACTTCAGACTGGTTTCAGGCCTCACGGTGTAGCACTCAGTTGTCGTTGGCAAAGTTATTCGTTATTGCCTTAATTAGCTCGGCACTCTTCTCCCACCTTGAAGCTCTTCCGACAGTGTACTCTCGCTAACTTGCTGTCATTAACATTGCATTCGGCTCGCCGCTCTTCTCTTCCTCCACGCTCCGCCACTGACACCCTCTCCTCGCCGGCGGGAAAACACTCACTTTCGTGCACAGGTATCCGCGCACGCTGTTCACCCACTTTTCATTAGCTCGTGTCCAGGGAATAACGACAAAGAACAATGATGATTGTATTCGTTTTTCTTTTTATATCGAGGCTTTTCATAAATCCTGTTTTACCAATGATCATCTCTTTAAATTGTTTCATTGTTTCCTTTTTTATTTGAAAACGAGCACATGGTTTTTAACGTCACTTTTCCACAATCCTCGAGACAACAACGCTTGTTGTTGCCAGGCAACAATATGACTCACCCTTCCCGTGGCTTCCTTTCCCACATGAAAGAAAAGGTCAGGAGTCAAGATTCAACTCAAAGAGAATACTTTCGGACTTACTTTGGATAAAATAAAATTTGCTCAATAAATCATTAATTATAAAACAAGTACACATATATAAGGACCCTCTCTTGGTTTTTAAACCCTTTCCTTTTATTATTAATAAAAATAAACAAACGAAATCGGTCAAACGCATAGTGGACTTGAAGATTACATTTAAAATCTTCAATGTGACGACTCTGCTCGTCACAACATACTCAGATCATCAACATCGCTATGGCTCTGAAACAATAAGACCATACCAATGGAGCCTGGTCACATGCATTTTCTCGATAATTGTCGTTAAACTTATGGACTTTCTATTATCCTCATTTCCTTTGTTTTCTCTGTCGTTTTGTTTTAGGATCATATTGATAGCACCAGGTTTTGTCCCCTGTCACAATTGAATCCAGAAAGTTCGGGTTGGCATCTGCAGCCGTGATGAATTCCGTTCAAGCATCCGTTTCCTTTTTGGTCATCTGTTATAAAACGTGTAGCACAAACCGAGCACACAGTTTCCTTTTGCCCAAATTTTTTATCAATATTAGGTGAACTGTTTTTCTCTGTTAATGTTAGGATTTCTTCCATCAATTTCAAGTTCATTGGCCGATCACTTAAAAGTTCTCTCACCTCTCAATTGTTTCCTGTGTTCGGATGTCTCGTGTGTTCGTTGTAGTTCAGTTCTTCCGAGCCATCATGAAATCTAGCGAATCATTAAAAAACACAAACGAGATAGTGCATCATCACCATATACTTAGTTTATCATTTGTAAGTTTCCGTAAAGGTTCTTCTAAGTTTAAAATGAAACTCTGGTCTGATCTTTAGCTTGTGAACAACTTGCCTAACAGTCCAGACTCGTGTCCAGTGACTACCACCTGTTCGTTGCCAGCCTGCATTTTAGCGACGATGAAGAAGTGAATACTGTGTGGCTTTCCTCACCGGCAACAGACTTCTATGAAGTGAGCATGCAGAAGTTCATTGAGCACTATGACAAATGTTTAAATGGACTTGGAAACTATGTGGAAAATAGTTAAAATGTATAAAGAATGTGGTAAAGAAAAAATTTTGAAAATATATATAGTAGTTTTTTTTGTTTTTTTTTTTTATTACAGAACGGGATTTTCTGAATACGCCTCCTAGTTTGTGTTGCTGATCTCAGTTGATACATTCCAGGTGTTAAAGTTGCATGGTTAAATGATCTTATACCACAGTCACATGATTTGCCAGTCAAACATATACTTGTAGCTGTTCCTAGCCCGAGTCTACTATGTGAGGGGTAGCCAATAAACTTAACACTGTGCAGATGTTATCATTGTACAGTTGGAATGAAGACTCCACCGGTCAGATCTTAACTTTTAGAATAGATGTCGGACTGCTTTAAAAAGTTACAAACCATTTTCCTCGTGCCCAAATCAGGATAATAGCAGCATTGCATGAAAAGCACTGAATAATAGCAATGTCAAGTGATCTGAGGCTCCCCGGATGACCATCTCAGATTTTGCTGAAGTTTTTTGTGGAGGGCCACCCATGTCTAGAAGGAACAAAGCCAAAATTTTAGTGTCATCGATGCAATACTCATGGAGTTACGGTCCTTGGTTTGACCCCCCACCCGAACAGGTTACAGTAAGCTAATAACATGCCATCAATTTCATGTGTCAATAATTTCATGAATTTTACTCTTAAACAATTGAAATTATGTCAGCATATACTACGCAAACTTCTCTATTCAATAGAACAAAATTTACACCCTAATTCCTCATAGTGTAAAGTGGGCAAAAAATAACGTTTTTTCAAGAAAGATTTCGAGTTTGACCCAATACAGCCAGTGCTCTATTGCAGCTGCAGGTGTGAAACTTTGTCGACAGAGTCTATACATAAGAAAGTTTTCATAAGCT
This sequence comes from Rhysida immarginata, assembly GCA_023313115.1. Taxonomy (NCBI): domain Eukaryota; kingdom Metazoa; phylum Arthropoda; class Chilopoda; order Scolopendromorpha; family Scolopendridae; genus Rhysida; species Rhysida immarginata. Next base: position 806,707 of record JAHWFO010022643.1, read on the forward strand.
TCCTAGCTAGTCGCGTTGCTTTACACAATGAGTGAAAACTTGGCATTTTTTATAAAGTATGGTGTATTCAAGCCGTTTTTGCGAAAAAGAGTCATCCAGAATTTTCTCGAAACCTATTTAGTTCGAAAGAGCTTAGTTTGAAACCCCTAGGACAGTGGACCACATCATTCAGTGCGACCATATAAGGGCCGTAAAAACAGGGTAAAGTAGGGGCACTGCTTGGCGGTACTACGAAGCGTTCGGCTGCCCGTGCAAGCCTCCAAAGACCATCCACCAATAGGACCAAACAGCTGGACCATGAGGATGCATAAACTTACTAATGCGTCGTTTTGTTCTACCGACAACATTGCCGATCCACCGTTCGTTATCGTAAGTGCAGGCAGTGTAGCTACCAGCAGCCAGCTCATTCAATGTCAAAGTCGGGGCAGCAGAAGAAACCTTTTCAACAAAGAAAATCGTATCGTTGGAGAGCCGTTTGACGCAAATGGCAGAAGAATCAATCGGTACAAATTGATGATGGTCTCTTGTTCCTGGAATCGTACTGCTTTCTTCCAATCTCTCCTCTTGAAATTGCTTATATTCTTCGACTTCTTCTTTTGGAATGTAAATGCACCTTATTCCGTTCACGTTTTCATTGCAAAACTGGGATAAATCCTTTTGCATCAAAATTTGATTGTCAGGTGGTCTTTGGAGGCTTGCACAGACAGCCAAACGCTTGGTAGTGCCGCCGACTCCATGACATGCTGATTTTCCATGACTTGTGCCAAAGAATGATTTTCCGTTGCCACCAATTAATGATTGCATTCGCCTTGATATACAGTTAGCATATGTAAAATAATACATGTTGCTGAAAGCCATACTTAACCACGTTATAGTATACGCCAACGCAACAGCAGTGCCCCCACTTTAACCCTGTTTTACGGCCCTTACATGGTCGCGCTGAAAGACGTGATCCACTGTCCTGGGGGTTTCAAACTACGCTCTTTCGAATCGAATAGGTTTCGAGACGATTCTGGATGACTCTTTTTCGCAAAATCGGTTTGAATACAACATACTTTATTAAAAATGCCAAGTTTTCACTCATTGTGTAAAGTAACACGACTAGCTAGGAAGCTCAAATTGCGCCTATGAAAACTTTCTTATGTATAGACTTTGTCGATACAGTTTCACACCTGCAGCTGCAATAGAGCACTGGCTGTATTGGGTCAAACTCGAAACTTTTCTTGAAAAACGTAATTTTTTTGCTCACTTTACACTACTTTACACTATGAGGAATTAGGGTGTAAATTGTAAACTTTTTTCTAGTAAATAGAGAAGTTTGCGTAGTATATGCTGACAAAATTTCAACTTTTTAGAATAAAATTCATGAAATTATTGACACTTGAAATGGACGACAGGGGTGCCCTTGGTATAGTTACTTTTAACACTTCCTACAGTTGAGTCCACTTATGAGAACACCAGATATAAGAGTAGCATACCTGCCAACTTGTACGAATTTTCCGTACAATGTACGATTTTCAGTGTATTTGTACGATTGTACGGATAGCTTTGAAATCGTACGAATTTTGACAGTATTAGGCGATGAATTAGAAATAGACTTAAAAATGCATAAGCGAAGCAATATTTTAATGTAAAGTGAGAGGAAATGCCATAACAATGCACGTTTCTGCGTTTTTGACAACGATATAAAATGAGTAGATTGCTCGTGAGTAATTAGTTCAGTGCAGCCTTCATCTTCCGCACGCGAGGAGACTAGCTGATTTCTCAATAGCGTCCTCTATTTATTGGTGGTCTATATTAGTCTAAAGAAAATTACTTCTACTACAAGTTGCGAATCTCCATGTTAAGAGTTTGGCACTGTGCACGCTCCTCTCGCAGGAGCGCTGGAGTCCAGTCGAAGTCGGTGTTTTGAGGTTTTATGCATTAAAGATATCCATTGTCCCAAAGATGGTGGCTATATAAGCGATCTACTAATTTTATATCGTTGGATTTTGACCGATTTGTGACTGAAATCAACTGCAACGAACTTCTTTCGTAAACTTGCGCGATTCACTCGTGTTTAAACAAAGTAGGCCAATTGCATTTTTCAAAGTTCTGTTTTATGTTAACTTTATCTTCTATTACTTAGTTATTGCAATTTGAAAAGTATTCTCAAGGGATTGAAACTTGGAGGTACCCCAGTTCTAAAGAGTAAAACAAATTTATCGCTTTCCTTTTCTGTATGGAATTTATAAATCCAGAATTATTAAATTGAAGTTTTCTGTGCGAAAGAAAAAGTGGAGGAGCTACCATTAACTTATCAATATTTTACGTTGGAAGTTGAGCACGTGGTCATTTTCAGTCTTCAATTATTCAGGTAAAGTTTTTCATCAAGCTTTTTATATAGAAATATGGTATATGTAAGGTTTTTTTTAATACAGAAAAATGTTTCTTTTTGTATTAGAAATGCCGAAACCGTACCTTCAAGTTTTTTTGGATTCGTACTCCAGAGAATTTCCTTTCATGGTGAAATCGAAGAAGAGTAATAACTTTGCATTTTGTTCTTTGTGTAACTGTGACATTAACATTTCCCATGGTGGAATAAATGATATCAAAGCGCATGTTAAATCGCAAAAACATCATAATTCCGCAAACAGTGTGGGAAAAAATTCTAGCATTTCAAATTTTTTTACTTGTGGTAAAGATACTGAAAACGACGAAGTTATAAATGCCGAATGCCTTTTCACAACATTCTTAATAGAACATAATTTGCCTCTTGCTGTTGCAGATCATGCTGGACCATTATTTAGGAAAATGTTCCCGAAATGTGATGCAGCCAAAAGATATGGGTGTGCCAGAACAAAGACCAGTGCTATCATAGGAAAAATGGCATCTACAAGTAAAATAGCATTATCTGATTTATTGGCTAAATACCCTTTGCTGTTTCTACTGATGGTAGCAATGATTGTGATTCACAACTCTATCCCGTAGTTGTTACATACTACAATGTAAAGGAACATAAAATTGACTATTCTTTGCTTGCTGTTCCTGCGTTATCAGGAAATTCAACAGGTCAAAACATAGGCCAACTTTTAATTAAAACTCTTAAGTACAAAAGCATTCCCATCAAAAACTATATTGCACTATGTGCAGACAATGCTCCAGTTATGGTAGGTCTAAAGAATGGTGTTGCATCAGTACTGAAGAGTGAACATGAAGATATGATGATTGTTGGGTGCTCTTGCCATTTAATTCATTTAGCTGCTGAGAAAGGTGCAAAAAGTCTTCCAGTTAAAGTTGATGAAATTTCGATTGACATTTATTATTATTTAAGGAAAATTGCTAAGAGAAAAGAGAAATTAAAAGAAATTCAACTTTTGTTTGGTGTTGAGATGCAAAAGGTTATCAAACATGTTTGCACAAGATGGCTATCCTTGGGTAGAAGTCTGAGAAGAGTATTAGAACAGTGGGATCCATTACTTAGTTTTTTCAAAGAACAAGTAAAAGAAAAAAATGGTGAAGAATGCAGAATGAATTCTCTTGGCAGTTATCAGATACCTTTCATAAAGTCTAAGATTGAATATATTGAAATGAAAGGGGCAATTGATAGTCAAACTCCAAATCAAACTAAAATTACACAGACTCATAAAAGAAAGATTTCTGCAACTCATAATCATCTGCCAGCGAAGAAAAAAATAATTGGTGACAAGAACACCATTACAAAAAAGCCTAGTAAAATAGATGGGCAAGGAAAACCTCTAGAATATGAAAGTGTTTTAAATCGCGAAGAGAGACTTTTTATGTTTCTCTCCTCAGATATTAATAAAGCATATTGCTTATTCCTGGATTTTATAGTTCCTGTTTTTGAGGAAAAAAATGTTATCCTACAATCGCAAGATCCAAAAATTCACTTTTTAAGAACCTTATTAATAGATTTACTGAAGGAATTATTTTTGAAGTTTGTTAAGGCCAGTGTAATTAAGAATTCATCTTTACTTGCAATAAAATATAAAGATGCAGATAATCAGAAAAGCAACTCTGAACTACTTATAGGAAATGCAACTACTAAAGTTGTTAATTCTTTGAAGCTTCCAGAAAAATTAATATTTTATTCTTATATTAGAAAATATTTTATCACTTGTTGTGATTATATCATGCAAAAATTTCCATTAAACAATGAGTTTCTATTACATGCACAAGTAGCAGATATATCATCTATTGCAGAGAGGCAATTCACTGATATCAAATTTTTCATTGAAAAATATCCAGTTATGTTGACTATAAAAGAAAAAGAAACTATTGATGAAGCAATTGACAAACTGCAATCTGAATTTTGTTCTATTCAGATTGACAATTTACCTGATAGTATTATGAAAGAAGAAAGAATTGATACAAAATGGTCACTCGTAGGCGAAATAAAGTCTGCAGATGGTACTTTGAAGTACAACAGGTTAGCGAGCACAATGCTGTCTATTCTTACTATACCACACAGTAATGCAGAATGTGAACGCATTTTCTCTGTAGTCAAGAAAACAAGAACGCAATTTCGTAATTCCTTATCAGATCATAATTTGGAAAACTTGTTGATAATGAAAAGTTGGCAGAAAGGAAAGTGTTATGAACAAACCTTTGATAAAACTTTTCTAAAATTAGCTAAATCTGCTACATACGATTCCCTCAGAAGCTGCAACATTTCATCCGTTTAATTTTATAAACAAAATGCCTGATGAATAAGGTTCTTAATATGATTCCTTTAAAATGACATATTGTATATATATTCAATTCAAAAATATATTGTCTAAAAATATTCACAGACAAAATTTATGCTTAATTCGCCTTCTGAAGTTGCTGGTATGTGATTAATAAATATGAATTAAAATTAGATTTTCTGTTAATAATCTGTATCTATTTAGTAATTTTACCAATAAAAATGGGGTGATGTCTTATTCATTAATATAGGCTCTTCATTTACATTGTAAAGGTATGTAACTTTAAAGAGTAAATTTGAAAATCCAATCCTAAGCATGCTTCGCAAATAGTGAACTCATTTCCGTTTTTATTTGCAAAACAGGGGTTCAGTTTCGGTTTACGAAAATGAACCCACTTCCGGTTGACGGAAACAGGTTCCGGTTTAAAAAATTGTACTATAGGGAGTGCAAGTGACTACGTCACAGCTGACGTCATTTGCGCGATGAACGGGCCGAGAGCCTAGGAAATGGGATCGCTGGTTCCAAACATTGGAACCACGCAATATACGTACTAGTAACGTTGAAACGGGCGGCCAGTAAAAATGACATCTCTTAAATTATTAGGATAATTTGTGTAATTTATATTATTATTAAGACATTTAATACCATTATTTAATTTATACGAGGCATGTTTTTTAAGTAAGTACCGTTTTGCGATTCCGCCGCCGCAGCGCTACGGTCGGCGTTCCGCGCATGCGCGCTGGTTAACTACATCTCTTGTCTACACACTGACGCCATTACAGTCTGATTCTTCATTGTATACGTTGTTTACTGAGTGTTTAAGATGCCTCCGACAATCGTGAGTCCCGCCGATTGTGAAGTACGGGCTGTTATACGATTTCTTAGTGCTAAAGGCGTAAAACCGATCGATATTCATCGTGAGATCTGTGAAGTGTACGGACAAAACATTATGAGTGATGGAATGGTAAGGAAATGGGTGAGAGCATTTAAAGATGGCCGCACAAATGTGCATGATGAAGAACGGAGTGGGCGTCCTTCGGTCGTTAATGAAGATTTGGTGCAGAAAGTGGACGAAAAGGTGAGAGAAAACAGACGCTTTACAATTTCATCATTGTGCGACTGCTTTCCTCAATATTCTCGTAGTGTTTTGTATCGCATTGTGACCGAGAACTTGAATTACCGGAAATTGTGTTCACGTTGGGTTCCAAAAATGTTGACGGATTTGCACAAAACCCAACGTTTAGGCAGTGCATTGACTTTCCTTGAGCGGTACCACAATGAAGGTGAAGATTTTTTAGACCAAATTGTTACTGGTGACGAAACATAGGTAGCCTACGTCACACCAGAATCGAAACAACAATCCATGGAATGGCGACATTCATCATCACCCAAAAAAATGAAGTTTAAGCAAACAATTTCTGCCCGGAAAATCATGTGCACAGTTTTTTGGGACAGAAAAGGAGTATTGCTAGTGGAGTTTCTGCCTCGTAATGAGACAATCAATGCAGCGTCTTATTGTGAGACATTGAACAATCTGCGTCGTGCAATCCAGAACAAAAGACGTGGCAAGTTGAGTAAGGGTATCGTTTTGCTGCATGACAATGCCCGTCCACATGTGGCTAATCGGACCAAAGATCTCATCAAATCTTTTAAATGGGAAACTCTAGATCATCCTCCATACAGCCCTGATCTGGCGCCCAGCGACTACCATTTGTTCCTGCACTTGAAGAAACACCTGGGTGGTCAGCGTCTTCAAGACGATAACGAAGTCAAAACATTTGTGATACAGTGGTTAACAAGTCAGGCGGCAGAATTTTATGAGGAGGGTATTCAAAAACTGGTGCCACGTTATGACAAGTGCCTCAATATTCACGGAAATTATGTAGAAAAGTAGATTAAGGTACAGGCTTTCATGTAAAAATAAAATTATTGCGATATCTTTGCACGTCTTTTTTTAATTCCAAAACGGTACTTACTTAAAAAACATGCCTCGTACATTAATATTAGAACGCTTTTTAATCATTTTTAATCACTTAACAAAAGATTGCCATCGTTCGCAGATCTTTCTTTCTTTGGGAAAACGATAGATGTCTAAATCGCCTGTTTGGCTCCTTATTGAGCAGTGAGGAACTAAACAATTTCACATCTTAAATGTGTTATAAACAGTGGGCTTATACAAAACGATTTTATTCCATCCCTACGTTGGAACCATGTTAAATCCCGAAGCGAGAAGACTTGTTTGGAACCAAATCGGGTCACGTGACTGAAGAATTCCAAGGACTGACGTCACACTTGCACTCCCTATAGGCTAAGGTCAAAAACTCTCACCGATGAGAAGAGTTAGCGCTTGGTCGGTCAGAAATCCCAGTGAGAAATTTGTGACGTCATTTTAACGCGGTCAGAAACGCCAGTTAGTGCTGCTATGCCTAACCGGTTAGTCTCACCGTCCTCACCGAGAAAAAGACGGTTAGCCCAGTGAGAAATTACGTCATCATTCTCTCACCGGTGAGGGTTTTTGACCTTAGCCATTTTCTGATTTCCAATGTTGGCAGGTATGGAGTAGTATGGATTTAAGAGCCATTTCTCATGTTCTCATACACACTGTCATATCACTGAATTATGACCACCTGCTTAGTAATGGGTGTAGCCATCCTTCGCCGCTATAACTGCTGATAGGCGTCATGGCATGGACGCAAGAAGTGCGCGGTATGTGTCCGATGGTATGGCAGTCCATTCCGCTTGAAGCACTGTCCACAGAGCTTCGAGAGTCATAGGTGGAGGGTCCAGCTGCCGTACATGGCGACAAGGTGCTCCCACAGATGTTCGATTGGATTGATGTACAGCGAATTAGCGGGCCAAGGGAGCCCTCGAAAGTCAGTAGAGTGTTCCTCGAACCAATCCAGAAGGAGACGTGCCTTGTGGCAGGGTGCATTGTCCTGCTAGAACACACCACATTGGGGGAACATCGTGAGCATGTACGGGTGCACCTGGTCCGCTACGAATGACAGATAGCCACAGGCATTCAAATTGCCCTCTAGACGAATCAGTGGACCTAACTGCTCCCAACAGAATATCCCCCGCACATGCACACTATCCCCACCACCTGTTTCCGACCCACAACAGCCTCCTGCAGTCTCTTTTCATGGCGTTCACGACGTACTCGCCATCGCCCGTCAATCTATGGAGCAAAAACTTTGACTCGTCGGAGAAGGCGACCTTAGCCCACTTGTCTGTGGTTCAATGGCGGTGCTCACGTGCAAAGTCTAGGCGTCGTTGACTATGACCCCTGGTCAACATGGATGCAGCAACCATGCGTGGACTGTTCAGGCCCATCCGTAGCAGGATACGTTCAACGGTAATGTCGTATACATGTTGGCACCACTGTTGAATCTGGTGGTCAGTTGATGTACTGTGGCTCTCCTGTCACCTTTTACGAGTTGTCGTAGGCGCCGCTCACCCCGTTGGTCGATGGCTCGTGACCCTTTATAGTGATGGCGTTGGGACGCGATTTTTGTCACTGCCTTCTTTGTACGCCTTCACTACAGCGGACCGTGAACAGTTCACAAATCGCGCCGTTTCGGAGATGGTGCCACCCTTGCTGCGATAGCCTATTATCATCCCTTTTTGGATGTCCGTTAAATCCGGACGTTTACCCATCTTGAGGCTCGTGCACCTGCCGTTTGATGCATCAGCTTTAAAGCTTTCTCAGCCTGTTATGCAAATTTTGCAATGTATAATCGTTGTTGGGGCGAACCATGCGTGTGCCTTGAAGGGGTGCTGGTCATAATTCATTGATATGACCGTGTATTTCCTCTCTATTTTCTGTATTAAGAAAATCCGGATAAAAAAAAATTGACGGAGGCTCTGGTGACTGCCAAAGCCGCGGGTTTTTAAGGCGTAGAACTACTACTGTATGTTATTATTGGTTACCGTTAGTGTGTATTTTTTGGCGAAAAACAGAACAAAATTAAAAAAAAAAAAAGTTACTATATTCAATTACATTACAATTTTGTGAAGAATGGGTCTGTGATATGAAAAGTAACAAACAGATGACAAAAGTTTCGGAGTTATATTTCTAGTAAATGACAGATCAATGTAAGTATTTTCCAATGTACTTGGATAGTTAGTCGGGACTATGTCTAAATTGAAATGATGTTTCATAAATTCAAATACTCCTTTGTTTCGTTTGGCATCTATATTAAAATCGCCCATCAATATCATAGGCATATCCGCATCCACCTCAAACTCTTCATCTATTTGCTTGCAGATGTCGGTGTATTTCTTTAATCCATAAAATAAGAACATTTTTAAATCTAAACGTGAAGTATTTGAATGTACATATATCGAGCCCAATATAAATTTTGAAGAACCATTTAACGTCCACTACACATAAATCGCCAACTCTATAGTCAATCATTCTCCGTCTTACATTTATGTGATGCTCGACAGGTTTACAGTCTGCTACACTATTTAAATTTCTATAAATTGCCACACCACTCGCTTTACGCTGCCTATTTGCTGTCTTAGATCGAAGAGTAATGTTCATGAATGCTTTTAATTCGAACCCTTGTATCTGAATCAGTCCTGAAGAAAGCCACGGCTGAAACGCGTCGACTCTATATCGTAAAATCACTATTGTTTTAAAGACCCATATATTTTTACAAACAACTAAGACCAACATGTTTGAAAACTTTAGTCAGATTTATTGTTTTGTTTTAAGAAATTAACAAAACTTCAAAGTTCATTTCTTAAAAAAATTAATCTGCTTAAAATAATATATATTTTATTATTTTACAATATATTTTTAGTAGAAAAGTAGAAGCGAACCCACCCGTTTGTATAATCGGGAAATAATCCATTGTTAGATAACTCATTGTTAGATTTTTTCTTTGTTGTGACAACGTCCACCGTCGTTGATTTTATATAAATGATGATGTACTGATTTCGCCGGCAGATGTCAGGATTTCATGATATTATCTTAAAACGCTCGTGTTTCCATGTTTTTATACCTAATGCACAGGCCTTCTTTATATTAAATACACAGGCCTTTTCTCGTAGGCCATGGTTAGCTCCAATTAGCTCCAATACATCCCGCACACGTATATGCTGCAGCAGCGCCACTCCGTTATTACGATGGCGAGCATAAAATTCACTTAACTTTAGTTTGCTGTAACTTTTGACCCAGTGGCTCATTTGGTGAAATTTTTGCTCATTATTCAAGACTCAACCTTCCTCTTTCCAACGAGATAATGACCATAGTTGTAGGATATAGTGATAGAAAGATATAGACTGAGATACGTACATCACTTTTTGAACGAAAAATCGCGTCTGAATTTTTCCTCGGCTGCACCCCTGATAGACGTAGTTCTACGTCAAAAGAGTAGTCTGCTTATAAGAGTGTTATTTTTTACCCAGTTTCCCTTTTAGTCATCATATAAGAGCTTTGACAATGAACAGTTCTGCGATTGGTCGCTGCACTCTATTCTTATCATGTTGGAGCGAAAACTGGATTAAGAACACTCTACCAGAAGTGTCCGAACACTATCAGTCTGAAAATGTGTATAATACTCTAGGCATTGCCGACAGTCAGGCAGCAGGTGCGAAGACTCCAAAATTATGAAACGGCTCCAACATGATCAGAATAGTGTGCAGCAACAGGCAGAGAAAAATAATTTTAGGAAAATTCAAAAAGTCACCCTATCTCAACGGGTGTAGGACATTTGCCACTCGGAAACATTTACCACACCAGACATTTGCTCCTAACTGCTTATACTGCTTCAGTATCTTTGTTCAGAATGTAATTAATAACTATAAAAGAAATACAACTAACTATTCACATACAGGAAATAAAAATTTTTTTATTAAGTAAAAGGTAAACAATAATACTAGAGTGTAAAAATTAAATAATACCATAAATACTATGTATATTCATTCCTTTCTTCTAAAAGTCAAATTATATATGAATAGCTATTGAATGCATTAGTCAATTGATGCCAAGAGTTGGGATTCAGTCTAGATCCCCAAACCATCATAATTGGCTTCGAGCGTGCCGTGATGAACGCTGTAATATCGACGCTTGGACCTCAGGTTTTTATTATTTTTCAGCTGTTTTCTTTCTTTTTTTATATTACTTTTTATTTTTCTTTCCTTTTCTTTATTTTTTCTGTTTTTGTTTTATGCTCAGGTTTCATGCTGTGGTTGCTTTTACCACCTAACCCAGAGCACATGGCGAAAAGTTCAGAGTCTGGGACTACAGCAACTATATAAGGATTAGGAAACGGTACGACACTTTTGCAGGATGATCGATGGATTGGCATTCCTGCCAGTCGAAGATGTAAAGGTTGGAGCAGATTATCTTTCGCGAAATGTGCCTGAATTTGAAGGACTCCAGAATTTGCTGGGCCATTTCACTAGCACTTACATGCAAGGCTATCGCCGGGCCCAACCTCCACCTCAGCTCGACAGCACAATTCTCCCGATGACGTTAAGACCATTCCACCTTTGTTTCCGCGGGAGCTGTGGAATGTCCACCGAGCCACTCTCGACGACGAGGATCGAACAAATAATTTTTGCGAGGGTAGGCATGCATCTTTTAATAATTTGGTGGGGCATGTACGTACATCCAACCATTTGGAAGGCGATTGAAGATATACGGAAAGATCAGAGTTTAGTCGAAGCATCTTTCTTGAGTACATCTCGCGGACAACCTCCACAAAAGTG
>JAHWFO010022643.1:830139-851455 GCA_023313115.1 Rhysida immarginata
GGTCCCATCCGATGCTCACATGGAAACATCGCTAGATCAAGCTCGAAAATCCACCAAAAAAGCTGAATTAACAGGAATCAACATCGACCGATCTTTATAATAAATTTTCACAAAGAAATATTATGACACTCGATTATAAAATTGTAAAATATGGCATACAGTTTTACAAAATAAATGAAGCTGTGTAAAAAATCTTTATTTTAAATTAAAATAAATAGATAAATAAAATTGTAATTCAATAAATATGATGTTGTAGGACTTTCAATTCAACTATACAACTTTGAATTTATTTATTTATTGACGAATCCAACAAATTACTAGAGTGTAAAAAATAAATAATAACATAAATACTATGTGAATAATAACTAATAATAAAAGAAATACGACAAACTGATCACATACTGGAAATTAAATATTTATTCAAGGTAAACAATAACATAAATATGATGGTGATGATCTTCAATAAGACTTTCAACAATAACATAACAATAAGACTTTCAATTCAATCGGATAGCATGGCCTATACCGATTAAAAATTCTGGCAGTGTCTTCCGACCGGTCACATAGTCCATGCATAGGGTCTTAAGCCGCCGCTGATGATCTTGTGCGGCACGTCTAATCCGCTTTTGCGGAGGTTGCCCGCGAGATGTATTCAAGAAGGAAGCTTTGACTAAACTCTGATCTTTCCTCATACTTTCGATCGCCTTCCAAATGGTTGGATGTGCATGCCCCACCAAATTATAGAAAGAAGCATGCCAACCCTCGCAAAAATTATTAGTACGATCCTCGTCGCCGAGAGTGGCTTGGTGGACATTCCACAGCTCCGGCGGAAACATAGGCGGAACAGATCTGATCGTCACCTGGGAAATTGTGCCGTCGGGCTGAGGTGGAGGCTGGGTCCGGCGATAGCCTTGCACGTAAGTTCCAGTGAAGTAGTCCAGCAAATCCTGGAGTCCTGCAAAGTCAGGCACATTTTGCAAAAGATAATCAGCTCCAAGCTTTACGTCTTCGACTGGCAGAAATGCCAATCCATTGATCATCCCGCAAAAGTGTCTTACGGTTTCCTCATCCATGTATAATTGTTGCAATCCCAGATCCTGAACTTTTCGCCACGTGCTCTGTGTTAGGTGGTAAAAGCAACCACGGCATGAAACCTGAGTGTAAAACAAAAACAGAAAAAATAAAGAAAAGGAAAGAAAAGTAAAAAGTTATATAAAAAAAGAAAGAAAACAGCAGAAAATATAATAAAAACCTGAGGTCCAAGCGTCGATAAAACAGCGTTCATCACGGTACGCTCGAAATCAATTATGATGGTTCGGGGATCTAGACTGAATCCCATCTCCTGGCATCGGTTGATTAATGCATTCAATAACTCTTCATATTTATTTTGAGTTTTAGAAGAAAGGAACGCATACACACATGTCACCGCAGACTCCAAGCGGCGCCCGAATGACATAAAGTTGCTGAAACAAACCTGGGGCCACCGCAAAAGTCCCATCCATGTACCATAAAGACGAGCGTCCCAGATGTTCCAGTGCCTGGTCTGTTGCGAACGCTATTATTCGCTCTCTGGATCGTGGCCCGTTATCATATAAAAGAAAATCTCTATAGTATGGTGCATCTGTTGTCCTCCACTCACCGCTAATGCATTCGAGGTCCCGCAGTGACGATGGATCCTTTGGCACCGTTCTGTGTTTTATTCGTCGAATATTGCGCTTTACACTTTCCATTTGCCCAATGGCACAACGCACTTCAAGTGGCTGCTCACACACAGCATCTGCAAATATATCTTGAGGCCTTGACCTGCTGGTTGAAGCAGTCAACGGTTGCCGCATGCGCACTACGTCCAAGGCCAACTAGAAATAGGTCAAGTCAAGTGCTGCGGCCGGCAAATAAGCCAGGCGGCAAAGTTGAAATCTGTTCAACTTTTGCCGGTTGCCGCTTTTGCCGGTTGAAGGCTCATCCAATCACGTTCGACTACTGGAGCACGTGATCAAAACAATGATGACGGATCACAATTTTATAGTGAAATAGAATAAAGAGAATGCACTTTATTTTGTAAATGTGAAGTTATAAATTGCTATTGTCCTTCAGCTTTTTACATCGTTAAATAGATACGTTTGGTTAAATTTTAATTAGATAATTCAGTTGGAAATTAGCAAGTTTTAGAACAGAAACGTGATCACGAATTTTGGTTTTCGATCGCTTCAATTGAAAATATTGCCGATCGATGTTGGCGACAAACAAATTAAAAAATAATCTTTAGACTTTTTATAAATACGAGAAAATATGCACACGGAACAAATATAAATTAAACTGGAGTTTATTTGTATATTCTGTTTTGTTATGTTTTAATTATGCTTTCTCAGCGACATATAACACAGTTGAACTTCTTTATAAGTTATAAATTATAACGAACTCTGATATAAAAAAAAATAAACGAAACAATTCGGAATTCTCAACTGTGCCAACTGGCCTTTCAACAGTGATATAAAAAATTCCGAATTGTCTCAGATATAGCAAATTTCGGATACTATAAATTTCTGTGAACCCTGAACTTCACTCAGTGTGAACTTCGTCCAGTTTTACTGCAATAACTTAAGATCGAAACGACGCCGTCATTATATAATTTCTCTTCCCTTGCCGCTTCTCTCGTGCCGATCCAGTGGGAACAACTCGCGTGGGCGGCAGAGGAGGCAGGAGGGGGGAGGCAGAAAAAGACGCTTCGCCGCCTTGCCAGTCCAATTTTGAAGGGGGCATTAAAGCTCTAGATTAAAAGTACAGCAAACCTTTTCCGCGCCGCCATTGTTGGCCCAAATGGCCCTATGAATTGCGTTAAGGCCGGTTTCCATTTAGCGTCGGTTCGGCGTAGGTTAGGCGTCTGCGTCTTTTTGTGGAATTTTTGAAAAACGCATTCGTTTTCCAATTAGCATCTGTTAAGCGTCTGCGTCGGTCCGGCGTCGGTCCGGCGTCGGTCCGGCGTCGGTCACGCGTCGTCTCAAGATCTGGCATGGCTAGATTTTTAGGCGTCTTTTTCAGGCGTCGTTTTGATCTAGCCAATCAGGTGCGATCTACTTCGCTATGGATTCTGGGTAGTTGTCTTCGCCGATTCAGATGGAGAATCATGGCTGCCGTAGCTGCTGTTCGCCGACACGGGTTCTCGCGACTTTTCCCTCGTGAATTTATTAATAAACAGGTTATAAAAATTTCGTGAATCATTTATTTACTAAGTAAAAATGATATAGTAATAAATTCAAAGCGTGAACTTGACCGGAGTGGTTGATATCTTCTTTTTCCATCACCTTGAGAGAGCGACAATTATTTGCAGCGACTCGACCAATCAGATCAGACCAGATTCAGGATAATGGTTGAAAGTCGCTAAATAGAAAACGACCGCGCTCGCGTGCTAATCAGGGCGCGTTTCACAGGCGACGATTGCAAAAAAGGACGCCGAAGCAAAAAGGACACCCACACTGAACCGACGCTAAATGGAAACCAGCCTTTATGCTTACTCTAAAATTCGGCTAAAACGCAATTTAAAAAATTTTTTTTCGTATTATTATCGTCTGGAAATTTAACTGATAATCAATAAATTTTGTAACTATTGATTTTCCTTTAAATTTTGTTTTCAATTAAAATTTTCTATATATAAATAATGATAAGGTTGAGGTAATTTAATGATAACTAGATTAAATTTTTAGTTTTTCACCTCATTTATGAAGGGTTAATGAATGAATAAATTAATAAATTTTAAAATACATGCTACGTGTAGGTTTTTTTGTAATTTTATATATCAAAATATATTTTTATAAATTTTTATTAAAAATAATTTAATAAACTTTTATCAAATTAATTTTTATATTTTTATCAAAACTTCAATTTAACAGGTTTTATTAAATTATATTTTGATATATTTATAAATGTATTATTATAATTTAATAATATTTATGACTTAATAACATTAAAATAAACTGTTAGAAAATTATATTTTGATAGAAAATTTAAAACATTATAATTTGGCAAAAAATGATATCTTGATAAAAAATAAAATTCAGAAAAAAAAACCTACACATGCAGTGTATTTTAAAATTTATTCATTTATTCATTTATAATGTTAAGGTAAAAATCTATCAAAAACTTGTTCTAGTTAAAATTTTCTATAATTTTTTAAACCAAACAGCAAATTTTCGTTATTCAATTTTAAACGTTACATTCATGTAACTATAGTATCCTGTAATGATGAGTGATAATTAACTTCGCTAAAAGAAATAAAATAAAATAAAATAAAAAAAAATAACCTAACATCAAAGTTTTATTTCAAGTTTTTTAAATCTCCTACTTCCACATTTCACAGAAGTTTAACCTTGTTAATTGAATTGTATTTTCTTAAAAAGAATTATATTCGACTTGTAAAAAAAACTTTAAGTAATTTTCTTTAGCGCCACAAATTATGGAAAAATTATATTTTCAGATCGTCTGGGAACTGCACAATGCAACATCTCAACAACATTCGGTGAAGTTATAAGTTTTCTTGCTTTTTATTACTTCTTCGGATATTTTAACGAATTTATTAACCTACAGGGAGCAATAGATTGAAGGAGCCTGAAGTTTTGCTTATTCGGATTAAAATTCTGCATCAATTAACGAATATTTCATTAAAAATTTAATCTAAATTGCATCCTCCCCATGCATTTCAATGGTATCTATCGCTGCGTTTGGCCCAACAATGGCTGAAAAACTCACGTGACTCCTGTTCTACCAATCAGCAGCTGCGGGCAGCGCGGAAAAGGTTTGCCATACTTTCCTAATCTAGAGCTTTACCATTCATATCTTAATAAAGGATCTTAAAAACTCAACTCTATTCTATTGTTTTTGTATGATCCAGTTGTAAGAGCAGTCTGGATATAAGACCTATTTCCTCTGTTCCTGAGGCGACTCTTATAAACGGACTGTACTGTTTAACTTAAGTTGTCTTTGAATCCGTAATTATGAAACTACAATGGTTTCTGCTACCCACTGGCTGTCTTATCTATTTCCAAACTCTCAGAAGTTGGTGATGGAGCTAATTTAAGTAAATGTTGAAACACCATTCAAACCAACAACTTCAAGTAACTGTCACAAAACTACAGCAGAAAAAAGGAGTTCCCAGATAACATTAATTTTAACTACAATCTATAATGAATGCATTGTGATATCCGAAACCTTTATTTGCTTAAGGATATCTATAACGTTGTCTTCAACCAGACGATTTGAAAAATAATATATATCAAAAGAAATCAGGAGATTACTTGCATGTTGTCAAACTGGCCTTTTCCCCTGATACTTCTGAACAACATCAGAGGAGTCTCAAAATTTTGATAAAACAAAACGGAATATAGACACAGCAACTTAAAGTAGCGCCACTATAGTGGTCAAAAATAGAAACTGTGTTTAGGGATTCCACTGTAACTTCTGCTTAAGAGAAGCGCCGCTCTAGTGTTTAAAAATAGAAACCAACTTCAGGGATCGCGTCGTTTATCTTTGGAAAGCGACGAAAAAAATGTAGGGTTACATCCTGTTTTATTGCTGGTACGCAACGAAAACGAGTTTTATTGTTACTTTCTCTTTTATTGCTGATCGGTCCTACGTGGGTTTAACGTAACATCATAGTCTAAGAATGAGAAGTCTGTTCACTCTCGCTTTCAAGTGTTGCCTTTTCTCTCCTGCGCGTGCGCTAAGTTCCCTAGCGGCAGGTGACCTACATTAAGGCTTTGTTTATTCTTACGCTATGTTCTTTCCAAGCAAGATTCATTCCTGGTTAGAATCAATATCAACATTTCATTAATTTTAATATTCTTCGCCGTTTAATAATTTATACCGCTGAGAACTATTAAAATATTTCTGAAGTTTAATATTTTTATTTGATTGTCAATCTATTTAAATAATCGATGAAGCGTTCAGCACATTGTTCTGCTATAAATTGTTATAATAATCAAGGGACAAGCAGAAATTTATCGTTTTTAGGTTCCTAAAAGAAGAAAAGTATGTTTACGATATTCAACTTAAAATTACTAGTTATTTCAAAAAGATGTGTATTTAAAATCAATATTTTTTAATTTATAAGTAGATGTAAACGCTGGGTCATCAATAAAAGATGGGAAGACATTTTAAACAAAACATCAGACTATCCATATTCCAATTGTCGACTATGTGCTATTCATTTCTAGAACGTAAGAAAAACACAATACTTTCTCTCAACCTTCCGAATAAATATGATAAGAAAAAAGTGAACATAAAGGTGAAGTATTTTGAGGGGTGGAGACAGTCTATAAATGGACTGTTAATGCTTTGGAACACTCTAAATAAAAACTTTAACTTATCTTTTCTAACCGAATAAATCAAGATTCTTTAGAGAATTTCTTCAGCTCAATTCGTAGGAGAGGCGGCTTTAATGATAACCCTTCTCTATCTCAATTCCAAAAGTTGTTTAAATTAACTTGTGTCAATCATTTACTGAAGCCAAGTCATGGAACAAATTGTATTTTGGATTCAGATAATTTTATTTTCACATTTAAAGAGCTATGTGAAAAAGTTCAAGTTCGATCTGCTGCACCTCCTACAGTGATTACAATAGATGAGAACATTGAATTTAAAAAATAAATACTACAACAAATGATACATCATTTTATAATGTCTGCGGTGTCTGCTTAAAAGGCTTCGTGCAAAACACAGCTGTAAGGAATGTGATGAATTAAGAAACGATAAACCCACATTCGACGGTGAAGATAAATTTTTCTTAAGTTTCAAAGCATATGACAATGAATCCGAATTTCATAATCTAGTAGTACCTGGAAATACGTCTTCCATATTCATTAAAAAATGTGAGATAATTTATCAGTCGCATTTAAACAATAAAAGCCAGAAACTGTGAACACCAGTATACTAATTAAAGGAACACTGAAGACACTAATCCACATGATAATTTTTATTGACTCGGATGTACATTTCGGAAACCAAATTTCCTTCATCAGTGAGTTCAATGTTCCTTTGACTCACTGACGAAGGAAATTTTTTTCCGAAATGTACATCTTAGTCAATAAAAATTATTATGTGGACTAGTGTTTTCAGTATTCCTTTAATTAGTTTATCAGTAGCAGTTTAATGAAAAAATTCATGAACTTGGAATTTTAAAAAATATTTTAAGCAAAATTGAGAATAGTTTAATTCCCAGTCATATGCCCTGTTTTTAAAATTTTTATTCCAAAACTTTAAATTTACACGATGAAAATTCTAAACAGCGAATTAAAATCTAGAATTGTAAAAAATATTAAAAATTATACATATGTGAAAATGCTTCTTTTTTATTTATTTTCTATAAATATTTTGTGGAAATAATTATAAATAATAAAAATAAAAATATTAATTATCTTTGCTACTTTTTATTTCCGTGATAACTTTATTTTTATGTTGGGATGGTGGGTGCTTATTAGGCTTTGATTTGTTTTGTTTATTTTATTTTTTCTAAAAAAATTTTAAGTGTAACCAATAAAGAAAAAATAGGAATTTATGAGAAATTTTTATAAATTCCTGAAGTTAAAAAATATTCACTTCAAAATTAAAAAAAAAAAAAGAAAAAAAGAAAACCTAACTTTAGTGTATGTTTAATGCTTGAATTCTACAATTCAGACCTAGTTGAAATCACCTGCCGCATGGTGCGCTATGGTTCTAATGACGTTTTACTGGCAACAGCTGCATCAAAGGAGCCGCCTTAGACTGAGCCGCCAAAGAGTGAACAGACTTCTCATTCTTAGACTATGGTAACATCCTAAATATGTCGAATTTCGCGATGCTAGCACCAGAAAAGCTTAGTGGTAAGTTGCACTGAGGATACAGAGTCATTCAAATGTCCTTATCTAACTTCAAACTGGTATAATATGCAATTATTGATGGTTGCTGAATGATCTATCTACATTACAAAAAGAGGGTTGTCAAGTTTTGTTGAGATTGTGGTCTCAGTCGTTTCTAATATGGCAACCCAGCAACAAAGCAGTTTATATCCTCAGCCTCAACAAATGTGAGTCAGTGATAACCATCCGGTGCAAATTTCACATAAGATTTAGAACAAAAGCTCCTATTGCTAAGAACTTTAGAAAAAGACTTAAAACATTCCAAGGAATGGGTTGTTTCTGTAAAAGGAAATTCGCAAAATAAACCAGTCTACTTGAGTAGTATAGCTATCACTTTAGGTGTCTTGGAATATGGAGGGAGTGATTTCTCAAAAGATCAAAGGATGCCAACACTTTTCTACTTTTCTCACCTGCTCTGCTTACCCTCGATTTGTACCCCGAGGCTATTTGGGTGGGTGGGCGTCTGCTTTTCTTTGACTTTTCCTATTTTTGGTTCTACCATAGCCTAATAATAACAAGTCTGTAAAGTCTCGTTTTCATGTGTGACCTTTTTTGTACTACCCATGCTCGAAAATCCCTAGCGGCCAGTGAGCTGTTTAAGGTCAGTTTAAATGGTATAGCAATAGCATAGCCTAAGAAAAAAATCCATATATTTTTATAATGGTCACTATTTTTATTCACTTAATTGAATTAATAAAATTTTTTGATAAATTCGATTAGGAATTTTTTATTTCTGGAAATTTCAGTAAAAATATTTCGTGATTCATTAAATTAATAAAATATGTTGTGATTTATTGTACATAAGTACTCATCCATCAACCAGTCAGCATGAAAGCATCCGATTATATATAAATAATACATAATATCAGACGAAAGATTTGGAAATTAGTATTTTATCAAATTGCAATTAATTTTTCATTGTAGATTAGATGTATTCAATATAATTAAAAAAACTTGTTTGCTTTATCATACAAATCCATATAATTATAATAATGAATTATTTTCCATGTTATGATACTATAAAATGCACTGTACAGCGTGTAAAATAAGTTTATTTTGAAAATAATATTCTATTATGTAATATTTAGTATCTGATATATTCTATTTACACAAAAAAGTGTTTGCTACCCCCTCCCTGTCTCGCAATATCCCGTTCCGATTTTTAAACTATCTGGTCACTATAATAGCAATTACTGATTATAAAAAAGTTATTATTTTAAATGAAGAAAAATAATAGCATGAAGAGCTATTTAAAAAAAAAATACGTACACATTCGAGCCCAATCGTCTTATAATCTCGGTGACAAACTTTTTTCCACAGTCTCTTTGTTGCCGAATATAAATTTTCAGTTGAAGGAAAAAATAATAAAAAACTATAGATTTAACTGAGGAAAAAAGTTTCTCTTCCAGTTTCTTGTACTAACTAAAAACATTTATGTTGAAGTTATTTACTAAATTGACAATATTCTATGCAATTATTAGTGCATGTATTTATTTCAAATTTTTGTTAGAAGAGCGGGTAAAAAATAAACTTAAAATAAAAAAAAAAACCCAACAAAAACCAAAATATAAAAATAGAATCAATATTAACCAAACGGATCACTACTATAATAAACATAAAACATCATTATAAAAAGTCTAAGATTTCCTTTTTATTCCAGTTTGAAAGAGGCAATTTATATATCAAATATCTGTGCTAATTTTTAAATATAGAATCAGTAACGAACTTTTAATTAATTTCGTTGAAAATGTGTGACGGTTATATTCAATTCTGAATTAAATTCTTAAATCAAGAATTAAGGTATAAAATAAAACCTGTTACATCTATTATAGTATTATAATATTTTATTATAGTATTCTTTTTTTTGCCTTTACTACATCAAAGTGTTAAAGTCTCCAATGAAATTAATAATTTTAAATTTGTGCTTATATGTAAATCTTCAAAAATAAGAGCAATCGTATTTTATGGGATTCATTTAAATCATAACTGATTTAAATGTATAAATCATACAAATATATATTCAAAAATATAATATGTATTATCATCAAAAATGTAATCAAAAATAAAATAATAATATAATAAAATATCTTTAAAAAGCCTAAATAAACGTTATTTAGCATTGATTTATCATCAAGGCTGCACACTAGCCACTTGGTGCGCGATTGTGCTGAGACGTAGAGTTGGTCACACTTGCATCAAAGACGCCACCATCGAGTTTACAGACTTGTTATGATTAGGCTATTGTTCTACTCTGGCTCCAGGGATTGTTTTTGAGGGGGTGGTCCTTTCAGGTGCTGCTGTTTTTCGGGTGTGGTTGTTGTTGTGGCTGTTTGGGTTCATACATAATGAGGTAGGCTGGGGTAAACTTTTGGGTTTAGGGGTTCTGGGCCTATATGGGCAGGCCACTGACACTCACTGCAAAGCATTCTTCATATCTCTCAGACACTATTTCTACTTTTTGTCCAGTATATATACCTACTTATTCAGCCATATCTAATTATACTGGTCCAGCATAGCGTTTTTTTCCTAACTACTAATCATCTTTTGTTTCTAGAGCAACCAAATTTTTTTCCAAGATACTTTATGCCCTCTTCTTATTAACTATTTCTGTTTCAAGGTGTATTGTTTGATTTTTTAATTTTCAGTTAATTGCTACATTTTTTCAATTGACAAGTGTGCACCTGAGTGGCAGTTAATGATGGTTAAAAGGTGACTGAACTCACCTAAACATGCTTATAAATACAGTTGTGCTCTATACATAATTTAATTTAAATTTTGTCATGGATCATTTTCTAACCCAGCTAATCCAGCAAGTTTTGGTGATGTGAAAGTTTTTGCTAAACAAACATATCATTCTGAAAAAGAGACACGAGAATGGTTACGACATGTGAGAGCTTATACACTACATAAAGAGGTTTGGCATTATTACCCTGATAATCGTATGCGTGTATATGGTCCATTCGAGCAATTTCAAGTGGACTTGGTCGATTTATCCAGTCTGTCAAAGCAGATTGACGGATATAAATTTCTACCTATCTTATCGATGTTTTCTCTTTCTATGCATGGGCCATTCCCCTAAAAACGAAGTCAGGTCTCAAACTTCAGAAAGCCTTTCAAAAAATTTTCACAGATAGTAACGTTCCTGTAAAAGTGAACAGCGATAAAGGGAAGGAGTTTTTAAACAAACATGTTCAAGACTATTTTAAAGAACTCAGAATCGATTTCTTTGACACAGAATCAGATTTGAAAGCTGTTATGATCGAAAGATTCAACTGTACGTTAAAAACGTGGATGTTTAAGTGTTTTACATTTACCAACAAACATTTGACGTCTTACCTGACCTCGGGCTAAGCTACAACAACCGTGTCCACAGGACACTGGCTATGGCTCCGACTGATGTTAACGAGCAAAATGCCCCGACTCTATGGCTCAAACAGCAGAGTTTTTATACATCAGCACCACAAACAAACCCAAGGTTGCAAATCGGCGATTATATACGTATTTTGAAAGTGAAAAACATATTTGATAAAGGATATCTTCCGAACTGGACTGAGGAGGTGCTTGAGGTTTCAAAAATCATTTATAGAAAGCCTGTTGTGTATAAAATTAAAGATACGAGGGTAGTGAGATCTCAGGTGTATTCTACAATCAAGAGTTACAAAAGGTGAAAAAACCCAAAGTTTTTAACACTGAAAAGATTATTTGTTGCTGCACGAGGCGAGGTGTTCGCGAGGCTTTTGTGAAATGGCAAGGTTACCCAGACAGCATGAACAGCTGTGTTCGAGAGGCAGTTCTTTTAAATGCTTGACAAGTCGCGTTTGACGTCAATTAAGTTCGTGAATCATCATCATGTATGAAGACACTGATTTCTATGTTATGTTGCCATCAAACTCGTCTACGGGTGAGCAAATTCGTTCTAATATAACAGCTCATTTTATTACATGATTACCATGAACACTACATTTCCAAGGTTGCTTAAACGGAAACACATTTCCCAGCCCTTTTGAAGAACATTACGGATGTAAACAACACTTATGAAATCGGTTTTAAAGATGATCTCCTAGAGGAACAAGCCGAATTCAACATTGTTTTGCCAGTAAGAATTCCAACACTCCAGTGTTTCATAATCGAAGTTGAATTGGTCTTACAAGCCTATTTGAAAGATGTTCTCTTTTACCATAATACTTCTTTAGACCAAAACATCATGAGTTTGCCTCTGAATGTAGGGATTTGATTTAACACGCCTGAATTCTGTAATGTGTTCAATGTTTCACCAAATACATTCTACGAGGAGCGTTTCTCTCTAACTTCGGATTACAACTTGCCGTTTAAGTGGGTGTCCGATTTTCTGTTATGTTAAGGTACCACAAGTCGGTTCCCCTGTACCAAAAGATTGTTGAATTTAAGAGTTCCAAATTGCAAAGCCGGGTTGCAGCTATTGATTTTCCAAAAGATCGTTTTAGAGCAGCAGGTATCGAGACAAAGTTGGTTAATGACTTTGTGTTGTTTACAGGTTCCCAGCATGCTTTATTGAATTCCCAGCGACTGTTAACATTGGCTTTATACCTGACAGGTTTCTGAACAAGAAATTGAAAACGCTTATTACTATGCCCTTAAATGACACAGATGATGGGTTCATCAGTTGTATTATTTTTGATCCACCCGACACTCCAGAACATCGCATCTTAAAAATTCCCGAAGGATATTATGATAGTTGTAGAGATATTGTTGATGCACTCGTTAAATTGATTTCGCTGAAAGAACAGGATTTTTACAAAATCAATCTCGCGCCTAACAAATGTTCTCATTTCAAATGCACAGAAGGCCGCTCTCTTAGTTTTAGCGAAAGCATATGTTACAAGCCGAACTTTCCGATTTGGAACTCGTTATTGGTGAGGGTTCATCCCCAATTGATCTTACACATGGTTATTATCTGTATACAGACATCATACAACAACAAGTTGTGGGTAATACATTTGCTCTGCTCCTACGAATTACTCCAGCTTCACATGCCAGGTGAGAAGTGATTTATCAGACTTTTCACTTGCCAGACTACTTTCCCTTAAGTAAAAATGTCATAGACACGATCGAAATTGTGGTTCATTCAGACAACGATTTGCTCTCGTTTATATCAGGGAAAACCATTGTGAAATTACAATCGATTTACTTTTTTCTCCTCATCAATTTCTTCAATATGCATATCCTCTATGATCCGAACCAAGAAGTAATTTCACGTTACTATTTAAGTCAGAGAGGGAATGGCTTACCAGTGTTTAGAGGGTCAGTGTTCCAGAGAGGCAATGGAGAGAGTGTTCCAGTATTTTCAAATCTGTTTCGCTTTGCAACGCCTTTACTCAAATCCGTGGGTAAGATTCTTGGTCGACATGCTCTAAAGGGTGGTGTTTCCGTTTTTAATGATGTGATTTATGGCCAAAATCTCAAACAGTCGCTCTCATCATGAATGAAGGAGGCTGGCGGTAGTGCCCTACAGGAAATGGGTGCTACAGTTCAGAGTGGTAGAAGGGGCGTTAAAAGACGAAATTCCACAATACCTACTCATTCACATGTAAAAAGACCCAGAGGCAACAGCTTGGAGTCCTTTCTGACAAGTGGATATAAACGAAGAGGACGAGTGCAACGTTCAAAATAGTTGAAAAACACGCAGAAGAAACAGAAGAAGAAGAAGATAGCAAAAAGACATGCAAAATTATGTTCTAATCCCATTTTAAACATACGACCTTTATCATCAGATAGCACCTAAAACATAGGCTGCGTTCGTTTATTGAGCACTTAGCGAGCGCTCAGAGGGCGCTCAGTACAAATTCATTCGTAAATTCTTCGCTCATCAAAATGTTGGTGATCGTAAAATCTCGCTCTTCGAGAGCGCTCGCGAGCTAACTGAGCGAAGTTTTCTCCTCGCTCAGTTCGCTCTTGACAGAGAAGATCACGAAAACAAGATGGCAGCTGAAGCAAAAGACCAGAAAGCTTTAACTTTAACTGACGGCAATTTCATTGTTTTATTCATTTTTATATTCTATCAAATAAATATAAAAGAAATTAGCGTTTCTATATCAAGACCCTTTATTTCTTAGATTATAGATATCAAAAGAGGGGAATAATAGATAATTTTCGGCAATTTTTTTTGTTTGTACAATTTTCATTTTAAAAAATAAAGATAATAATCAATTTATAATTATGTAAATTGGAATATATTTTATGTATATATAAATTATAAAGAGGTTTCTTGATTTAACTTCACAAACACAAAAAATCTTTTTTATTCATCTTCAGGGAATAAAAATGAATACGCAAAAGCAATCGCTTCGGAAATAAGTTTCTTGTTGACAGCCATGTTGCTTGAGCGCTAATGACAAAGACCCTTGAAATCGTCAAAATCGTTCGTAAACTACAGCAGCGCCCCCCATGAGCTAAGTGAGCGCTCATGTAAAGCTCGTTTTTGCTTCGCCCAATAAACGAACGCAGCCATACCTAATCATGATGTCAATGTTACACCCGATGAGCATCAAATACCAAATGTCTTAATAGGGATCTCAACATTTTTTCTATTACCACACGAGTGGTCAACAGGAAAAAAGCCACATCACAGGATACCAACCAACAGCCATCATTAGTCAAGACAGACCTATTGAATTGTACGTTCGCCTATTGAATTTGGCAGATTTTTACATGGACCTCGATCAAACTACATTGAGTTTAGAAGTTCTCACCAATAAATGCGATGGACAGCTCTCAGCTGGTGATAAAACAGGTCCTGTGAATCTTTTCTTAAATTCTCTATTCTCACAAGTCGACTGCTCTCTGGGTGATATGTTAGTCATAGCAGTAACTTATATCCATACAGAGCTTATTTTGAAACTCTTTTGAACTATGGTCAGGCCTCTATACAAAGTCAGCTCAAAACAGCTGGGTATTGTAAAGACATGAGTGGTAAAATGGACAATGCCGATGACACAAACAACGGGTTTAAATCACGTAAAAAACTCGCATGAAACTGCGTTTACTACATGGAAGGTCCCCTCCATTTAGACATCTTTTTTCAGTGCCGATTGCTGTTAAACTCTATGGATTTTCGTCTGAGACTTTACAGAAGTAAACCCTCCTTTGCTCTGATGTCTGATGTAGCTAATCCAAATTATCAGATTACAATTCAAAAAACAATGCTGCATGTTGAGAGAGTTAAAGTTAATGCAGCTATGCTTTTAGCACATGAAAAGACTCTGCAATCCACTAACGCGTTTTACCCCATCGGATGAGTTGAAATGAGGTCATCAAGACTTGCTACTGGAACTAGAAATCACGTCATACAGAACTTAATTACTGGTCAGATTGCTTCGCATTTGATTTTTGCATTTATAACGAGTGAAGCCCAGAATGGTTTTTTTACTTCGAACATTTCAATCTATCTTCCTTGTCATTGGATACTCATGCAATTCCTCTATACCCATTGACATCGAAGTTTTCATCTGGGTCGTACCTGAGAGAGTTTGTTCATTCCATGAAGGCACTTGGGATTTGGAAAGAAGACAGAGATGTAGACATCAACCAGTTCGATTACGGTGCCGGTTACACATTTCTGGTCTTTGATCTTTTGGGAGACATGAATTATTATACAGATAGATACAACCTTATATGTAATGGTATGCTAAGCATCGAAATTGAGTTCTCCGAGCCTTTAGCTAACTCGGTAAACCTGATTGCTTACTGTCACACAATGGCACGTTTAAGAAAAAATCGACTCAAAATTATTTTTTTTGATTTTTGTTGCACATTAAAGAGCATGATTTGGGCACTATTTCTGTGAAATATTAATTAATTTTGGCCATCCGTATTGCTGCTATAAAGGATTGAATTATGAGTTTGCCATAGGGCGTGCATGGGAGAACATCAAATAACTCATACTGCGACATACCGGCACATAAACGAATTATTTTAATGTCAAATAATTATATGGCTTATGAACTTTAATATTACTCACCACCATTCACCCATTTTCATTCATTCGCGAGTTACAAGCGTTTATATTTGTTGTGAAGTGGTTTCTGATGGGAGCGAGGTGCTATGAGGGTAAGTTTACCGTTGGGGTAGATTTTATTGCATGTTGCGTTTCTTTACTAATTTACGTAAGGAAATCATTTTCTATTTTATAAAATTCAGTTAATTTCAGAAAAATAATTCTTGATCAAGATAAAGGTGATTTGATTTTTTAATTTGATAGTAAAGATTATATTAAAAATTTCGTTAACAGATACATTGTAAAAAGTGCTTACTTGCGTTATAATCTTTAAAAAAACTCATAACATTTTTTTCATTTTAATATTATTTTTAAGTAATAATAATAATAATAATAATAATAATAATAATAAAAATAATAACAACAATTTCATTAGTTAATTAGTGTAGTTTTATAAAATTCATTGGTTTGTTTGCTTTTTAGTTGATTTTTATTTTATTAGGCCTAAATCTTTTTTGCTAATACATAATTTATTTTTAAATTTTAATTATTTATTCATATATTTGTAACAATACACCAATTATAATTTTAAGTCGATATTTTTACAACCGTGCCACTGTGTGTCAGTACTAGAATCTCCTGGAAATCAATAAAGACAGAGCTGTGAGCTTCAATTTCACGAATTAAGTTCGATGGATACACAAGAGCTATGGAGCGCACTCCAGAATGACCCATTCACATGTCCTATGGCAAGAGGTGTTTTCCCAACCAATTTGGTACTATAACTCAAACCTGTTCACCCGTCTTTGCTCATAGCTAATACGGACGATTCCAGTAAACCAGGCACTCACTGGGTGACTTTCTTTATACCCTCCAACAAACAAGCATACATCTTCGATTCTTTTGAAACGTTTCCTCAACCACAATTCCAACAGTTCATGTTTACGCATGCGGAAAAATGGATCTACAACACAAGAATAGTGCAACATCAGATATTCAATACTTGCAGTCATCACTGCCTACATTGTCTGAAATTAGCAGCCAGGGGTTATCCTATGGATGACATCTTGAACGGCACTTACAAAAACGAACTGTTTTTAAATGACTTGTGAAATGTGAAATCATTCAAGATGAAAATTCTAGCAACTCTGAATTTAATACCTGTCGAAAGTCCAAAAGGAACCAATGCTGTAAACCGTTAAATTACTCTTTTTTAATTATTCTAATTATTATTATTTGTTTTATTCAATTTCTGTATATTAATTTGTTCAAATAAATTTTTTGATACAAAGGAATCAAGCCAAAAACTGTAGACACAACTATACAAAGAAAAATAACTCTGTAAACATTATTCCACATAATAAATTTTAATTTTAATTTTTTTTATTTTAATTTTAATTTAAAATTTATTATGTGGAATAGTATTTTCAGAGTTATTTTTTGTATAAATTTTTCAAATTCAGATTGAATTTGTGTTTGTTTGCGGTTTCTTTTAATGTCTAATAAATAAATAAATAAATAAATAAATTACACAATCACTGGTTTTCACGCATTTAATTACATTTTTATTCAAATTTTACAGACATTAAAATTAATTTTATCACAGCATTACAAACTGAATTTTTTTTACATTAAATTGTCATTTATCGTAATGCAACCATGCGAGCTTTGATGCAACAGGGTGTCCACAGGCCAGTACACAGAATTCATGATTAATTCTTCAGAGATGTTATGCTGTATCACGCTGGTAAAACATCCCATCCAGGCGGAGGCTACTTCAGGTTGGGGTCAGGTGATAATATGTCCTCTTATTGATTTCCCACCGATTGACACAGTTCCTTTTTTATTCCACATGATTTTATCAGATCTCTTTCAAAGTCTCTCAATGAAACGTGTACGTGGGGAGGTCTGCTCAACAGGCAAGCTCACTACATTTCCTGGGTGACCAGTCTTGTTGTCGACCTCGTCGGGTCCACTCGCCATCGCGATATCGGCATCATCGTAGGTTTTTTTCCTTTAAGCCTACAGTCGAGCCAATATCGGGTGAATAGACGAGTTGTTGTGGATATAGATAAGTAGGTGTCTCTTGCAGGGATTGCGGTGATGGTGTTTGGTGCATTAAAGACGGGATTGATGGGGTTTGAGGTTTGGTTTGAGGTTTGGTTTGGGGTTCGGTTTGGGTTGAAAGGCTCGTTTGTTTCAAGGTGGCTTCACGGCACTTTACTCTTAGATATTTTTGAAGTGTATTTAAATAAAGATCCATTTTTTGATGCACATTCAAATTCGACGCTTTTAAAATCTCGCTGACTTTTGAATCTAGTTGCTTATTATGTTTTTTTTCACCATCATTGATCCCACTCTGCTCAGCCTTAGATTGGCTATATTCAGTGGGTCGTGGTGGCGTAGGACTTTCTGCGCTGTAGCGTGAAAGGAATCTTTGATATTTGTGAGCAGATAGTAAAGCGTACTTTTGCATGTTCTTAAATAATTAATTTATTCAAAATAGGTGCAGCTACACTTCCTAGCAAAAGCAGCAGCAGGAATCCACATTGATTCAGATAAGTTTTCTTGGCCCTTAATGAATTTTTTATGGGCTAACCCTTTTATTTTCTTCAAATGCTGCTTAATGTGTGATGTTTAGACGACTCTATGATGTAGAATGTTATGGCGGATCTCACACAGAGATTTAAGTTGATTAAGAGTTGCATTAATACTTTCCTATGCCGTGTAGTTGAGTGTTTCAAAGCTCCTAGAAAATGACGATGTTTTACAACCAGAGGAATGATTATACAAAGAAAAATAACTCCAAAAACACTATTCCACATAATAAATTTTAATGCCTCAGATTAAAAAAAAAAAAAAAAAGAGACTCACTGATGATGGAAACTGTGTTTCTGAAATGTGCATCTGAGGAGTTATTTTTCTAGTGTTTTCGGAATTATTTTTCTTTGTATTGTTGTGTCCACAGTTTTTGGCTTGATTCCTTTGTATCTAAGAGGAATCATTGTTGTAGCATCTGCCTATTCAGTCAATTTAAAAATAGCTATGGGGTTCCTGAGTCGCATCTTTAAAGGCTTTGATGAGTAAACGACCATAACCTGTTTGTGATGCCAAGATGTGAATCTATCCTACGTCTCTAGGTGATTTTAGCAGAAAGATGAACTGAATGTTTAAAATTATTGTACGGATGATTTTTTGAATGAGCAAAGAGATGATGACTATATTGCATGTCGATTTTCTCAACAATTTCATTATTTTTCACTTCATTTAATAAATCATCTAAAATCTGTAAAGCCTGTTCAGGTATACGTTCGTGTATCAGCTTTTCATCGGGTACTCCTGCATGAAACTTAATGTTAGGTAGGTTCAATTTTTAACAACTGGATTAACGTGCCATAGCAGTAAATTATTTCTGTAGTGGAGGATCCATCACTTCATCTCTATACTTTAATATTTGAGCTACTAAAGTAGACTCCCGAACAACCAGCAACAAGAGCCGAAAAGTATTGCGTAAATTTAACTGATGCATTTATTTCCGTGATGAAAAAGGTCGAGACAGAGAAAATATCCGCAAGAGTATCCAAGACATATGTTGAATGTTGAATGACGCAAATCTCTTTTTGAAGGAACTTTGTTTCAGTAATTCAAAACATACGTAATTCAAACTCACTGAAATTATCTGATGAACAGTTTTATCATGATGGGATTACAGGTAAGGCAGTTTTTTGCACCGTTGGAATTTCTACGTGGAAGGGTTTTGCAATCACAGAATTTCTCAGCAGATGTTTTTGCTATGACAGAACTTCACCTTAGACAGTTTTTGCGATCGCGGAATTTCTTCATAGATAATTTTTGCGAATGTGGAATTTCTCCAAAGACAGTTTTTGGTGTTGCAGAATTTCTCTGTAGATAGTTTTGTGATTGCAGAATTTCACTGCAGTCAGTTTTGTACGATTGCTGAATTTCTCTGCAGACAGTTTTTACGAACGCAGCATTTCTCTGTAGACAGTTTTAGCGATGACAATATTTATCGTTAAGCCATTTTATCTTATGTGAAACATCACACAAATAAACTTGTACCACATCACGTTTTAGACTCCACCAACAAATGATTTATTTCGAGGATAATTATCCATTTTCATGTTGGTATTATTATCAATGTATTACATTATTTTTAAAATTTCCTCATAACCGTTCATACAATGCAGTGCAATCAACAACAATAATATGATGGGTGACAGTCGTTTCATTGTTGTCATTAAAGAAATTTCAAAAAAAGCAAAAGACCTCAGGGTATTTATGGAGATATCAGTCTATAGCTTTTTTATTCACGTGTTTATGGTGTGAATGTAGGTTCTAAATTGATGGTCTTTCAAACGGGTACTGTTCTACATCAAAAGGAGCACAACCGGCTAAAAAGGGCTAGCTGAATAATCGGGTCGTGTCACAGGCTAGACCTATGGACAGGTTTACTCGAATGTTTGGAAACACTAAGGTGGACTTCAGTTACAGGCTTTTTCAAAGCCGTTAACTGTCTGCCATGTTTCCATCATTTATTTATAGCATAAAAGTTAACTCCATGTAGGAAGGCAGACTAATTTGAGAGATTTTGAAAAAATTGCCATTGGAGTTATAGACATTCGTTTGTGCTATAACTTCATCATTTACAAACTACATCATGTTAGATAGAGAGTCAAAATAAAAAAATTTTGACTATAATAATAAACATTTTTTTATTATCATTAACTGAACAATGCTGCAGCAACTTATTGGAATTATAATTCACAAAATTTAATTTTGTTTAAATTTTGGAAAAAATCAATTGCACTTTTAAGAAATTTTCATCAAGTTTAATAAAAAGTATTTAGGAGAAAGCGGATTTTAAATGGGGGATTGTAAGCGAGGGTAGAACAACCCCCCCCCCCAATCTTGTAACATCAGGGAGGAAAAATACAAACCCCCAAATTCAAGGGAGGAAAAAAGAACCCAAGTGCAAAACCCCCAAAGTAAAGCACAGAAACAAAACCCCCAGAGATAAAAGCTGTGGTAAAAACATAAAAGAGGATATAAACTCCAAATGAAGCCTTAATTTTTATACAATGTAAATTTTTTAATAATTTTTAGATCATTTCTATCAAGTTATTCGAAAATTTAAGTATAGGAAAGTTTTTTCCCTTGTCTTTTAAAAAATGTTTAATTTACTGAATAAAACTTTTTCTAATCTAGTTAATTGCTCTTATTACAGGAATTATTCGTACATTCGGAATAATTTGATGGTCCACCACATTATGTCGTAAATATAAAATTAAGTCAGATAATGAATTGGTCATTATTTGTATTTGATTGTAATCCAATACATCCATCCAGGGCCTATATGGCCAGAGGCCGACGAATTGGGTCCCTGGATGGACCTGGATTAATGACTGCTGTAAGATGGTCACAGCAGCCGGGGGGGGGG
>JAHWFO010022643.1:873623-884583 GCA_023313115.1 Rhysida immarginata
AAATTATGAAAAATTGTAATTGTTGAATAATAATTTTTAACTTAATCGATAAAATGAAAGAGTTAAAAAAAGTAAATAAAATAGATATTGAATAACAAAAACAATTAACACCAAATTAGTAAAATTTCTAGATATTTTAATATGCATCATAAATAAAAATTCACAATCAGTATAAAGAATAATGCAAACAACCAAACCTGATATCATTATCAAATTTTTACAATAGACATATCAAATACATTTATATGAAAATATTCCAATTATTCCGACATTAGACAACATAAAAAAGAATTTTAAAAACATTTACATTTAGTAAAATATCAAAAATCATAAAAACTATCATTCATGTTTCATTAACAAAATTTATATCCAAACAGGTGAACCTATGGGTACTTCATTATCACCTATCATCACAAATATTTACATAAACCATATGGAATACTAATAATTAAATACCTCACAACATAAACAAAATATCTAAATTTAATTATAATATTGAGATGACATTTTAATTATCACCAGTAACTCTATACAAACAATAGTACAACACCCATTAACTTTTACAACCAATAACATGGAGAATAATAAAATCACAAAAAAATAATATAATATTAAAATTAATATTTGAGGTATAAGAAAAACCCAAATAAGGCCCACATTATCTATCAGAAAAGCCTGTCCACCAAAAATTAATATTATCAAATAATTTCAATGAATAAAAAAAATCTAACCTCACCATAATATATACCCCAAATAATTAGTTATTTCTAGAATAAAAATAGAAGTTATTTTTATAATATTAATATAAGTTATGTTATTTTTATTATTCATATAATAATAAAAATAGAAGTTATCAGTAACAAATACACAATAAAATTAATAGACGAATTAATAGACGACTCATTCAAAACAACTCAAAAAACATACACAAAATAACCAAATTAAAAGGTATTCAAACATCATGCAATACAAAAACTTTTCATAAAACAGAAAAAAAAAATTAGAACAAATACCCAACATTAAATAATACCAAAATAAAAAAAATAACCGTGCTTAAAAATTTAAAAATAAGCAAAAGAAATCAGCATTGGCGAAGGTCTCCATTGAAACTAAGCTTAATGTATGGTGGTCAATAGACTGCTAACACATCGAAGCCACCTAGTGGGAGCAGTTTTACCCAATTATGTTTTTAGCGTTGAGAACAAAGGAGTTGACCAACCAATAATTCTAATAATCATGCTATAATGGATGCCCTAATGTTTCTGTATTCCAATATCAAACAACAGTAACAAAATGTGGCCGTGGTGGTATTACAAGTCACATGTTGTCTAGCTTGAGTGATATGGAAGATCTATGTGATTTTGCATTTGAAATTCAATAGTCCTTATTAAATGTTGATTTACCGGTTTCTTCTCATATATTTTGCAAGGGCTATCATCTAATTCAACCATGACCCAACGTCTGTGTTAAAGTCGGTCGACTTTTTGTCACACCATCAGATTTCATGGTGAATACTTGTCTAGTTAACGATGAAGAAGTTGTGCTATATAAGTTTTTCGCATTGATGCGAATACATTTTCCACACTTTTTTAAACCAAATAACTGGA
The DNA here is from genome assembly GCA_023313115.1 of Rhysida immarginata. Classification (NCBI taxonomy): domain Eukaryota; kingdom Metazoa; phylum Arthropoda; class Chilopoda; order Scolopendromorpha; family Scolopendridae; genus Rhysida; species Rhysida immarginata. The sequence continues at coordinate 875,231 of JAHWFO010022643.1, forward strand.
AACTTTGTGTCAGTGTCAAGTAACATTTATGCCTTGATGCAGAAGTACCGTCCTTATGCAATTATGTGAGTGATTGAGGCTTATTGGCAATTTTAAATGTTTGTACTGGTGCTCTGCAACTGTACGTATTAGTGTGTGTGCATGTGTGTGTGTACAAATTGTAATTACACTTTTATGTATTTTTAATTTTCTAAAACCCCATGTTTTCGCTTGTGTCTTTTTGTGTTCCTCCAAACAATTTTAGTTTATCGAGTTGGCTAGCCATAGAACTCTCACAAAATTAAGTTTTGCACTACTTGAGAAGCAATCGGATGGCACTGTTACGTACTTACAGGTAGGGAACGTACAGGTAAAGAAAAACCAAAATCCAACAAAAATACACAACTGAAACTCCTATTCTTTGATATGGAAATACAGACAAATATTGAAGGTGTGTTGTCACCTGTATTAGTAGCACTTAGTTATCCAAATGAGTCTGGTACTTACATGTATGTTGAACAGGTATTCCAAGGGAGTGATTGCATTACCAGATCCCTGAATTTCTTTTTTGCAAAACACGTGAATCTTGGTAAAATTAAAAACCAACAGCAAACCTTTGAGAATTCAATAATTTTTGCTCATAATTTGAGCGGTTTCACAATGTTTTTATTATGAAGTTTTTATTTAGCCGCGGTATCAAGCCCAATGTAATTTACAAGGGCTCAAAGGTGTTATTGTTGAGGTCAAAGAGGCAAAAATCCATTTTCTCGATTCACTATCCTTTATCACATTATCCTTGCGAGAATTCCCTCGTGCATTTGGCATCAAGGAGCAAAAGAAAGGGTTCTTTCCGTTTGCAGTCATGAACAAAATGCAACATTACAAGGGTGAACTACCTGAAATGGAACTGTACGCACCTGGCGAAATGAAAGAGTCAGTGCATAAAGAGTTTGTACTTTGGAATGCCACTGAGAAGTTACGTGTTGGTAATAATTGGGATATGATGCACGAACTAACCCAGTATTGACTTAGCGATGTCATACTGCTAAGTGAAGAGTGTCTGAAATTTGTGGCAATCATGAAGTCTTTCACAGATCTTAACCCTTTTTTAGGGAAAGATGTAACAATTGCTGGCTTCTCAAACAGAGTACTCAGGCAAAATTTTCTTGACCCTTATTCAATGCTTGAACATCAAACTAAAAAAACCTTACAATGGTTAGCATGGGAACAATCAAAGTTACCTCATGATCAAATCATTTCAGCTCTAAATGGAGCAGAGAAACGCGTTGGCCCATATCTTCTGGACGGATTGTGGAAACCAAAAAAATTGCTTATGAATTTTATGGTTTTTATTTCCATTCATGTCTTAAATGTACAGTCGCACAGGCTCCTAGCGTCGAGAGTCATCTTAAAAATGCAGAAAATTTCCAACGTCCCCTCTAACCATTAGAGTTTTTAAAGAAAGAACTACCAGATCACACATTCAAAATACAATGGGAATGTGAATTTTCTACTTTGCTAAAACGTGATGCTGAATTAAGCCGTTTTTGTGAAACACTACAATATGAACCAGAAACATTCATTATCCCTCGTGATGCATTTTATGGGGATCATACTGAGAATTTCACAGCTGGTATTACAGAGTCGACTGAAACAGAACGACTTACATATCTGGATTTTACATCATTATATCGCACTGTAAATAAGACACAAAATTACCCAAAAGATCTGCCTATCGTGATTACTCAAGAGCTGTATGCATACTTTAGTCTGATCAAGGCAACAGTTCTACCATCGAGGGACTTGTTCATACCTGTGTTACCTTATCACTGTAACAACATGTATTTCCCCCTTTGTCGTACATGTACTGAATACCAGTTGAATAAATTTTGAAATCACACTGATGTTGAGCGTTCATTGACTGCAGCTTGGCCTACCACTGAGTTTTATAAGGCATTAGAAGAAGGCTATACAATTGTAAAAATTTACGAGGTATGGCAGTATGACAAACAATTGTATACAATAAGGAAATGGGGGAATCGCATTTTTTCAGCGAATATGTGAACACCTTTATTGGTGGTAAAATCCAGGCTTCTGACCGGCCCCTGTATACAAACTGTTGGAGATACGTTTCTATTGTTATTACTTATTGCCGATGGATGGCATCATGACCCTAACTTTCTCCCTGCTCACGCATGTGCTTCATTTTATGTGTATTCTTTTGTTTTTTATATGTTCAGTTGTCACTATTGTTGTTGTAAAGTTTGATCATATTTATCTGCAATAAATTAAACCTTCCATTCAGCAGGTTATGGGCCCAGCATGGTAACACAGTTAGCATTTATTAATCACGGACACTTGATTGAATCTAACTGAAAACGTTACGCTTCCACTCTGTTGGCATTAAACAACGAAAACAGTTGTGGATTTCAAACAAAAGGAATAATGGCAGACAATGCTGAGAAGCTAAGTATTGTAAGATTGAATGATACGAACTATCAACTATGGAAATTTAAAATGTAAATGATCCTGATGCGTGACAATTTATGGGACATTGTAAATCTTCCAAAGCCTGATGCTGCAAATATACCAGCAGACTGGGATCAGCACAACCACAAGGCTATGGCGGCAATCGGTCTTGCTGTTGAAGATGGCCAGCTCATACACCTGACTTCGCTTACCTTGGCACACGATATGTGGTTGAAACTACAGAGCATCCATGAACGATCATCGATGTGCAGTAAGCTGTATCTTCTCAGAAAATTATATTCAATGCGTTTCATTTCTGGATCCATGTCATCGCATATAACGAATATGTTAGAAATTATCAATCAACTACATGGATTAAGCAAGAACATTCCTGACGAAGATGTCGTTGCAGTATTATTGTGTAGTTTGCCTGAGTCATACAATACACTTGTTACAGTGCTTGAAGGGTGTGCAGAAGATTTGACAATAGAATATGTTCGAGGCAAGCTGATAGATGAATATAACCGTAATGCCGAAACACTAGGTACAAACGACGTTGCCTTGAAGACGTCGGGACAAGGTAATATACTTAAAGCATCAGATAAGTACTGTAAGTTCTGTAAGAAGAAAGGTCATGCTAAAAACGAATGTTGGAAATTAAAAAGAAAGCAACAGAACAAACAGAAAAGTAAACTTGCTTCTAATGATAATCAAGATTCTGATAAAAGCAACTGCTTGTTTTCCACGTGTATAGTGAACAATTTAAGAAATAAACATGCGTGGTACATAGACTCTAGAGCTACTTCCCACATGACAAGTGATAAATCCTTTTTTACTGAACTGATTGATACTGAAGAAAAAGTGTTTCTAGCAAACAATGAATGTGTTGTATCTAAAGGTATAGGTAGTGGTGAACTTAAATGCATTACTCCTTCGGAAACAAATACAAAGTTCACAGTGACTGATGTTTTATACATCCCATCACTAGACAGTGGATTACTATCTGTTAGTTGCATTACAAAACATGGTTGGGATGTGACATTCAAAGATAATTTGTGCACAATTAGTAAAGATAATACTGTATTTGCTATAGCCGTACAGGAAGGAAAACTTTATAGACTTCAATGCAGCCATGAATCAATAAGAAAAGTGGAGGTTTCCAAAGATAAAGATCATGCTTATCTATGGCACAGACGCATGGGGCATAGAGACTTGCGTGCAATTAGTAGTCTGTATACTCAAAAATTGGCAGATGGTATTGATAAGGTTCATTTCTACAATATACCAGACTGTGAGAGTTGTATCAAAGGAAAGATGGCACAACTGCCATTTCCTCAGAGTAAAACAAGAACAACTGAACCTCTTCAACTGATTCACAGTGATTTGTGTGGACCTATGCAAACCATTACACCAAGTGGAAACCGCTACATGCTGACATTAATTGATGATTTTTCACATTTCACTTACGTTCATTTATTGAAACATAAGAATGAAGTTACTGATGCCATTAAGGAGCATATAACTGTGGTCACCAATCAATTTGGAAGAAAACCAAAAATCATTAGAACTGACAATGGAAAAGAATATGTTAATGCTGAGCTGAAAAAACTATTTGAAAAGTAAAGGCATTGAACATCAATTCACAGTTCCATATACACCTCAATAGAATGGTGTAGCGGAACGAAAGAACCGAACACTGATCGAAATGGCGAAATGTATGCTGTTGGATGCAGGGCTGCCAAATCGTTTCTGGGGTGAGGCTGTATGCACTGCAGCTTATCTTCAAAACAGACTTCCAAGTAGAACCATTTCAAAAACACCACATGAACTTTGGTATGATACGAACCAGATCTTAGCCATATAAAAGTTTTTGGTTCTAAAGTATATTCACTAATTCTGAAACAAATGCGCAAGAAATGGGACGATCATGCACAGAGAGGTGTGCTGGTGGGTTTTGGCACATCGGTAAAAGGTTATCGAATCTTGGATCCAAACACCAATAAAGTATGGATCAGTAGATCAGTGCGGATAATAGAAAATATCATTGATAGCTCTATCAAATGCATCGAGCCAGAAGGGGAAATTGAACCTGATGAAGTAAATGTCGACTTTCTCACAAGACCATTAAATGAAAATGAGAAACCATCAGAGATTGATCAACAAATAATAGAAGATAATACAGATGATTATTCGATGGCGTCAAATGGTATACCACGTTGTTCTAAAGAAAAACAAAAGAAATTCCTCCAAGAAGACTGTCATATAGAGTGCTGACAGTGCATTCTAAGGAACCCACATCTTGGGATGAGATGATGAACCTACCGCCTCATGATCGAGAAAAATGGTTTGCAGCAGCAGAAGAAGAAATAAAAACAATGAAAGAGCGAGAAGTATGGTCCTTGACAGAACTCCCAGCTGGAAGTAAAACTACCACAGTGAATTGGGTATTCAAGATAAAGTTATGACTCTTCAGGTCAAGCCTCTGTCTACAAAGCTAGGCTGGTTGCGAGAGCTTATTCCCAACGCTATAGAGAGGACTATGATCAAACTTTTGCACCCGTGGTAAAACACGACACCATTAGATTGCTGCTTGCTGAAGTGCTCATCAAGGACTGATACTAAAACATTTTGATGTGAAAGCTGCATTTCTACATGAAGATTTAGAGGAGGAGCTGTACATGGAGCAACCTCCAGGTTTTATAATAAAAGGGAAAGAACACCTTGTTCTCAAATTGAATCATAGTATATATGGCTTAAAACAATCAGCTCGTGCTTGGAATAAGAAAGCCAGTGAGATTTTACTGAGCCTCGGTTTTAAACGAAGTAAAGCGGATTTAGGATTATATTCAAGAAAAAAAGATGATGAATCAGTGTCTTATATACTTCTTTATGTGGATGACCTTTTAGTGGCTTGTAAGAACTCTGAGATTGTAGAGAATATACACACACACACCTCAACAAACATTTCGAAACCAAAGACCTGGGAAATCCATCACAATATCTGGGAATACAGATAGAAAGGGAAGAAGACGGCAGCTTTCTTCTCCATTAGAAGAATAAAATTGAAGATATTCTAAACAATTATCATGTGGGAGATGCTAAACTGATGGCCACTCCAATAGAAACTTCCTATCTTGCAAATGTGGATCAACCTAGGGCGCGTTCGACATCGCGCACTAAACGCCTTTGTGCGTCCACTAAACGCACTAACGTATTCGTCATGGAACCCGCATGTGTTCGTCATCGCGAGTGAGCGCACTATCGGGCATTTCGTGCGCGCACCAAATGACCCTAGCAGAGTCGTTTAGTGCGTTGCAAGATGGCGCTGCCCTAGAGCTTGAAATGTAGTGATAGATAGTTCGGAGTTTTAGTTACCATTAAAGAGCCAACAGTTATAATAAAATAATTGAAATCTGTATATCGTTTAAACTGATATTGAAATCTACTGTGTAATGATCGATTTCGGCGTGTTATATGAATGCAGATGTTATGATGGGTTTTATTTTGAGCAGTAGGTTTACTATCCATGATATCACAGGTGAGGTGAACATCCCACTTTCGTTCTCTTTCCCGTTTTTCATGACACACACAAAATGCACTACACTTTTTTCACCGCTCGCTCTGAGGGATGTCACTAGGTGCATTTAGTGTGCACTTGTCGAACGTGCCCCTAGTGATCAACTAGCTGATTCAACACAATACAGACAAGCTGTTGGGTCACTTCTGTATATTGCGACCGTTTCAAGACTGGACATCGCAGCTGCCATAGGAATCTTATGTCGACAAGTAAGCCAGCCTTCAGAATGGGACTGGAAGGCTTTAAAACGAATTATGCGTTATTTGTGTGGAACTCGTACAGCAAAATTAAGATTATCAGCTGAAGGGAGCCCGATACTACAATGCTACGTTGATGCAGATTGGGAATGCGAGCGAAAAGACCGTAAATCTACTAGTGGTTATGTTTTCCTGCAAGGTGGCAGTCCCGTAGCATGGTCAAGTAAAAAGCAGTCAACAGTTGCAGTTTCATCAACTGGGGCAGAATATATTGCACCAGCATATGCATGTCAAGAACTTTTTGGTTGTGGCAAATGCTATCCGAGATGGGAACACCTACGAGGACAGCTACTACAGTGTTTGAAGACAATCAGGGATGTATTGGCACGATTGATTTAGAAAAAACAAGTCAAAGAATAAAACATATTGACATTAAATTTCATTTATTACGCGATTTGCGTGAGCAAGGAATTACTTATGCAAAATACTGTCCTACTGAATGCATGTTGGCAGACATAATGACTAAACTTCTCCCTGGGGATAGACTGAGAGTCTTAGCTGAAAAGATTAATATGCAATTCGAATAACTCATTCAGCGAGAAGGGGTGTTGGAGATACGCTTCTATTGTTATTACTTATTGCCGATGGATAGCGTTATGACCCTAACTTTCTCCCTGAACTAAAACTGAAAGGAATCACGTCATCGAGAAGTGCTTCAGAAATCCTTAAACTGAAAACAATTGAGGAGCTCGTGAGTGATGAATCTGAGGGTTTGTTGAGAACGATTGATGTGCCTGTAGCGTCCAAGCTGGTACGTAACAAAACAGCTGCAACCTTACACAATAAACCCACAAAAAAAATTTACACATGCACAAATCAAAAACAATTCACAATCCCAACGAATTTAGCAAAGAGTTTACCCTTATGGCTATTGTGGTGAAGAATTAATAACTGCCCAGCAAATTTTATATTTAAGTCAAAATAAAAAGTAACTGATAATATTTACTGTATATATTAAATAAAGTGTAGTAAAGCCAGGTACAGGTCAATGTGTTTAGCAATTTTGTTTAACAATTGATAAAACCATTTAAGAACTTAAACTTAGGATTTTGTATAACCACCAACAGTATTGTAAAAATCAATTATTTGTAAAAATTCATTTGTAAAAATAAAAAAATAAAAATTCAGTTTGGGTAAATGAATGTGTATTTTAAAAAACCCTGTATTTTAAGTTGTATTAAGGATATGTAAAAATTCAGTTGAGTAAAAATAAAAATAAAAAATGAATGTGTATTTTAAAAACCCTGTATTTTAAGTTGTACTAGAAGAGGTATCTGGCATTGCTCAGGATAATTACACTTGTAGGTAAAGAGAATAATCTCAAAAAATTAAATTATAATTCCCAATTGGTTAAATAATAACTCAATCAATACAATAGAGAGAAAAGGGGCTATCCATTCTAAGAAAAATCCGAAAAAAGAAATTCTAGGTGATATACCAGAACCTTATTTAACCTCTTGTTGACTTGCCTCAGATTAAATTGATATCCATCTTCACCACCGGTGAACATTACTGGATACTTTATACCCAAGTTTTTCTTCCACTGCTAGTCTAAATAATTTCTTAGTCATGTAATCTTACTTTAGATGTACACTTGCTGTTGTTGCAATTTCCACTCTTCTCTCGATGTCTTGAAGCAAAACTTGGCCATTCATCTCTTTGTGTAGTCTAGTGGTCACCGAATCTTCTATTATCATGCTTACCGTTTGCTCAATATAGCACGGAACTAAAGGATCGCTTCCTCTGTCGTCTTTCCACTCTTTCTCAATAGTCTGCTAACTCTCCATTATCTCCAGTTACTGATCATTTTTAAAGATTTTCAAGAAATTGTTAAGAACCAAGAACTCTCTTTTCTAAGATAAGCCAGAATAACAGGAATTCTATGCATTGTTACAAATTGAAACTTATGTATATTGCACAAACTTTGCCTTGCATTGTTGGTCATGAGATATACGAGGGTTGGGGCATAAGTCATGGCAACTATTTTTTTTCTTGTAGATATGTGAACTGATCACAAACGTATATGTGTCGTGTGGAAGTTCTGCAGGCATAGTGTGTATGCAGAACAACAGATGGCTCAGTGATAGCTGGTAGTAGCGCAGCGAGGGCTGTGAAATCAGTCAGTTGGTGAGTGTCGTGCGAGATGGAAGTAACCCGTGTTGAGCAACGTGCTTACATCAAAATAGCCGTTCTCCGAGGGAGAAATGCGATGGAATGTCACAGTGAATTAGTTGAAGCTCTTGGGAATAATGCCCTATCATACCGTACAGTAGCACGGTGGGTAGGACCTGTATATTCGATCGATTGTTAAAATACCTAAGGCCGAAAAATTATGGGAAACAGGAAGACCTTTAGGAATTTTCAGAAACCACTTCTGTAGTTTCTTTATTCTGGATAGATTATAACTTGACGTACTGCCCCAAAACACTGTACAATAGCAAAGGTTAGCATGTATCCATGTATAATATAATAAAATAAGTATACTTCGAGGAAGATAATATAACCTTGATATAATACCTTGTTTCCGATTTAGCTTAGTCAAAAGAACTAACATGTAAATCTGTAGAATTTCGAGAATGAGTAATTAGCCAGTTTTAGAATTTAGAATTTATTAACGTTAATTATGCAAATTTAATAATTTATTCACGTTAGGATTGTTTATGGGATCGTAAGCATTTTTGAAAGATTTAGAACGGATTCAGAGATAGTAAAGAATTAAATAATAAATAACATTTTAAATGTTTTTTCTCTACTCGATTTTAAGAAGCCCTTAAACGGTGCCAGAATTGCTCACCATTTAATGTCAACAGCAAGGGGATTGTCAAGGATTCAATTTGAGACAGGATGTAGGAGGGTAAAAATGTTATTAAAAACAAACAAAGAGTGAACCTTGAACGATGAAGATGGCCAGATGTGACTAATTGTCACGTGAGTGATAAATTTCAAACAAATTGGGAAATGTTACCAAGTTCTTGATTGATAGAAGAATCACCTTTCGGTGATTGTCTAGCGTGTATTCGAACGTTTGATTGGTTAAGGAAACTGGATCTGTTTTGTCAGTAGTTCCAGAG
>JAHWFO010022643.1:884593-899209 GCA_023313115.1 Rhysida immarginata
CTGAAAGATTTCCAGGTGGGGGATAAAGTACTGCTTCTCATCAAGGGAAGGGGAAAAAACAAATTAGGGTTCAACTATGGGGGTCCCTATCGCATATCTTGAAAGCTGAGCTCTGTAAATTATGAAGTTCAGGGGTCTGGTTCACGGGACAGAAAAGTCGTTCACATTGACAGGTTGAAGGCAGCTTTGGGAAGCATGGGTTCTCGGAGAAACCATTACAGATCCAAAGCTCATCAGCCCCCACTAGGCAGTGACAATGAAAGCCCAGAAGAAGAAGATGTAGACTCCATCAGCCCATACCAAAGTGGTAATCAGGAGCCTCAATAAGAACCTAATAGAGGAGACGAACCAGCGGAAACCCCTGCATTGGATGATCGTCCGAGGAACCAGACGGGATACAATCTCCGCCACAGGCCAAGAGTGGATTACCGCCAACTCCATGAGGGAGGAGCGGTTGTAAACCAGATCCAGGAGGATGGATGCAGTTCATCTAGTGAGCAAGATGTCACCAAGGAGGAGGGGAGTTGTGACATTCGTCATTCGCAAAGAATTGCGACTTGTTTGTCCGCCCCCTCGCACGTGGTCCTAATGTCCGCACCCCTGCACGTGGCTATGAGACCCCACACGTCCACTTGGAGCTGCAGCAGAGTTATGGGAAGTTCCGGCAGCGACCACCAGGCGGCGAGTGGATCGAGCCGGAGCGCAACCAGTCAGGAACGAGATGACACGAGGGGACTGCTGGGTAATGCAGGAGGTGTATATATAGCGGATGCTGTGGAGGGAAATTCATTCTGATTTGAATTCAGTTATGATTCCTGCAGAAACGATGTTCGACAGCCGTTGTGGCCGAGTCTACCAGATCTTCCAACCGTAAGTACCCGTTTTACCCTTGCATTACCCACTGCCGATCCGTGCTACGTGAACGTGTCTGGTCTGATCCGTATCTAAGACTTCTGACCGCCATGGGGAATCTAGGGACATTATTAATTGATTATTGACTCCAATTCTGGTGTGCGTTTAGTTTGCTTAATTGTAAAGCCAGTAACGTTCTTTTTATGTACAAGAAATTTTCCTGGATGGGTTCAGTATTTAAGTTATGTTGAATTATCCAAGAGACTGCCATTCTACTTATCCTTTGTATTATTTAATTTATACTTGTTACATTAAATTTGTTTATTGTTACTTCACGCTTGCCTCTTATTGACCCTTAGTATAAGATAAAACTCTTGATATTATTTATCAAGATATCACATTACGTTGGTAAAAAAAGAGAACTTTCGTTTTCCCCGCATTCACAGTCAATTTATTATTATTCGACCATTCGTACAGCACCGCCAGGGCACTGTTAATTGTTAATATTAGGGCCTCTGGGTCACTGTTTGATAGTAATAAAGTTACATCACCCACGTACATTATCGTCTTAGTAGGAGTCATAGCTAATGGAAGATCATTTATGTAGAGATTGAAGAGTAGTGGCGACAAAACAGATCCTTGCGGTACCCCCAGATTTCGAGTGAATGTCGATGACGAAATTTCATAATGCGTAAGGTAGTATTGTCTATTACTTAAAAAATCAGCCAACCAATCCAAAGTCACGCCAAAAATATTATATCGCACAGACAATTTAGTTAGTAACACTGGAATAGAAACTGTGTCGAGTGCTTTGGCAAAATCGATGAAGACAGTTGCCACGTGTTTTCTACATGCCATTTCGGATGTAACAAACTCAGATAGCTCATAGCAAGCTGTCTCAGATGCATCCAATATTAACTATACAAAGTTTCAACGAAATTGAAGATGGTGACTTTTATCATTTTTTTTCTAATTTGGACACTTGACATGGAATGACTCTACTCGTTGACACTTCACCAGGGCCATCAGCTCACAACATTCAGCAGGCTATTGGCCACGTCCTCCCAAGCATGAGCCAAAATGCTCAGCTTCACAAGAACATTAGAACACCATGAAAATGAGTTCCATAGCTACCGGCGTGTAGACAAATACCATCACTATGATGTTCCACTTATTTTGCAAACTACTCCTCCATTGCCCCCACAAATATCGGGATTAATAATGCATCATAAGCATAGATGCACAATGTTCAACATCAGAGGGGGGGGGGGTTGATGTTCTAGAAAATCACCAAAAAATTAACTCCCGTTTGCAAGTATTTACAACGAAATCATAGAAGCAGACATTCCACTCATAATAGGACACTGAGCTGTTCTTCCTGGATGCATTATTAGAGACAAAGTAAATATCACCTCACCATATCGCATAATCGCATTATCTAGGGTCATACACCGGCAAAGACTTCAGCACACGTTCTGTCCCAGTAAACAATTTCTCATCTTGGTCGCATGCAGATTAAAAGCAGACAAGTAGGGCAGCAATTCTCAATAAACAATGCGGGCAAATCGCCCATAACACTTAATCCATACAATACACATCTTGGTAGAAAGGACTGCTCTTATATTCGTTTCCCCATATTAACGTTTAACATTGGTCCAGTTGCGAGAGCGCCAAAAGAAAAAAAAAAACGCTTCACTGCCATGCTTCAACAATTGCCTAGCCAGCCATATCCCATTAAAGCGAGGCCAACGAGATAACAAGGCCTGGAAGTAAAAAAGTCACCTGACCAACTGGGTGCTAGCAACAATCCAACCTTTATTGTTTCCAACAAAAGGAAAAACATTGATTGTTAACATCTCAGATGGAGACAATTAAGGTTGTATTGTTGCTAGCACCCAGTTGGTCAGGTGACTTTTTCGCTTCCAGGCCTTATTATCTCGTAGACCTCGCATAAAAGGCAAAAATGATGAATCACAGCATCCCTTCTTCGAAATCACGCAGCAACAACGGCAGAATCGCAACATCAAAGGGCCCGACAATAACGAAACCAGACTTAATAAGACTTAATAAGATAATCATTACCAACCATAACAATAACATATGCTTATAAATAAAAGCAACATTACACAAACATATCTAATGCTCACAAAAGGCCATATACAATTTATAGACAGAAAATAACAGCTACAGTCCTCATCCGATAAGTTAAACCTCGACCTTGAAGGGCTAGGATTATTCTATTGCTAAAATGGGAGGCAAGAGGATGAAAAAAAATCTTAGAATAATCCTAGTACTTCCCTGCACTGCATCAGAATTTTTTTTCATCCTCTTGCCTCCTGTTTTAGCAATAGAATAATCCTAGCCCTTCAAGGTCGAGGTTTAACTTATCGGATGAGGACTGTACAAATCCAATGATCGGCCTCGGTAGCTTAGTGGTTGCGTGATCACCTCTGATGCCCAAGGACGCGGGTTCGACCCAGGCCGAGTATGACGAGGATTTTTTCAGGAGGGAAATCCTGAGATAAGGCACTTCCTTCGGAAGGGAAGTAAAGCCGTTGGTCCCGTGTAGTCGTTTGCCGGCTGCATGTTAAAGAGCCCTTGCAAGGCAAAATTTGCGGCCCCTATAATACCGTCCTGAAATGACCATGGCAGTTGAAAAGGACGCTAATACCAAACAAACCAACCAAACAAATCCAATGACATCATATGTCACTGTATCGAACCTTTGTCAATGACGAGATCAAATTCGGAAAGCTTAGCTTGTAAACCTAACGTGTAACACAGACCTTCACTAAAACTAATGTGCTGATCCTCCACGCATTTGAAATGAGAACATTTGTTAGACGTGATATTGATGTTGTAAAAAGCTTGCTCCTTCAGTGTAATCAATTTAACAAGCGGATTAAGATGTGTTGTTCTGAAGTGTCAAGTGGATCGAAAATAACACAACCAATGAATCCATCGTCTGCATCATTTAAGAGCATAGCCACAGGAGTTTTCAATTTCTTGTTCAGAAACCTGTCAGGTATAAAACCGATGTTAACAGATGCTGGGAATTCAATGAAACGTTCTGAGGAGGCTGTAAACTGTACAAAATCATTAACCATCTTTGTCTCGAAGCTTGTCCCTCAAAAACGGTCTTTTATAAAATCAGTGGCTTCAACTCTGTTTCACAATTTGGAACTCTTAAATTCAACAACCTTTTGGTACAGAGAAGCTTTCTTGGGGTACCTTAGCGAACAGAAAAATCTGACACCCACTTAAATGGAGAATTGTAATCTGCAGATAGAGAGAAACGCTCCTCGAAGAATATATTTGGTGAAACATTAAACACTTTACAGAATTCAGGTGTATTAAAACGAATCCCTACATTCAGAGGTAAACTCGTGGGGATGTTTTAGTCTACAGAAGTATTATGATAAAACATGACAACTCAAATAAGATTGTAAGACCAGTTCGACTTCGGGTATGAAAGATGGGAGCATTAGAATTTTAACTGGTGAGGTAATGTTGAATTTGATTTGTTCCTTAATGAGATCATCAAGGGGCAAATGACACCAAATCGGAAGTTGATTTCATATAGTTCTGAATACTTTCCTGATACTAAATATCGATTTTATTATAACTTTCAATTTTAATAAAGAAATCATAATTTAAAGGCCACTTTCGGTAATATAAATTCATTTGGAATTTTTTCAAAAAACCCCGCAAGTCTCCATCTTGGATTTTAACAATCAGTATTTTTTCGTTTGTTGGAAACAATGAAGGATGGATTGTTGTCCGGACCCCGATGATCATGTGACTTTTGAGTGCCCTGGCCTGTTTCTCGTTGGCCTCGGTTGGTAAGTGGTGACGTCAGTTCCTGGCCCGTTGCCTAGCGATTCCAAACTTAGTTTTAACTTCTCTATGCTTTTCAATGGTCTTACACCACATTGTTAAACTTAATGTTTGGAATCGCTAGGCAACCGGCCAGGAAGTGGCCTCATATTTATCAGCTCTATAGCGTTGCGAGGCCAACGAATGACAGGCCAGGGCACTCAAAAGTCACCTGATCATTGGGGTCCGAGCAACAATGTAACCTTCGTTGTCTCCATCTTGGGTTTTAATAATCAGTGTTTTTTTTGTTGGAAACAATAAGATTGGATTGTTGCTTGGACCCCGATGATCAGGTGACTTTTGAGTACCCCGGCCCAACACCTAAAGAGAAAGCCTGTGCACGGAAACCATCAGACATTGTTACATCATCATAGTAGTGCAAATTTAGGGCTTATTATTGGTAGAAATACGAATAACAATGCCCTACTTAGATGATGTAACAATGTATGACGTTTCCGTGCAGAGACTTTCTCTTTAGTTGTTGCCTGGCCTGTCTCTCAGCCTCGACAGCGTTGCGAGGCTAACGAGAAAGACAGGCTCTGGCACTGAAAAGTCACCTGACCAAGATATGTCTATTAATAACGTAACTTTCATTGTTTCCATCTTGTATTTTAACAATCCGTGTTTTTTCCTTTGTTGGATTGTTAATAGACCTATCTTGGTCAGGTGACTTTTCAGTGTGGAGCCTGTCTTTTTCGTCGGCTACAGCAGCGTTGCTTATGACGTCAGATTTGTTATCCGAGGCGGACGAGATTTACAAACTTTGTCGCGATTCACAAGCTACAGACCAACACAACCTAGACAGAAGGCCAGATAACGTTAACATCGTACATAGTTACATCATTAGTCGACCATTGTTAATCCTACTTCTACCAACAATAGTAAGCCCTAAATTTGGCAGACTAATGATGATGTAACAATGTATGACGTTTCCGTTATCGAACCTTCTGTCTAGGTGGTGTTGCACAGGCCCGACGAGATTTACAGGGCCCAATAATCTCGTCGACCTCAGCTTGGCAACGATGACGTCACGTGCAGCTAATATTTTTGAATGGAGGGGCCCCTATTTCGCTTATTTGTTGCCTTTCTTAAAAAATTTGTAACTTTTTTCGATAGAAACTTGTTTTCTTTTTTTTATGTTACATTCTTTCTGATTATTTGTTATCTCGATAGTGTTTTTTTTGGTGTCATTTGCCCGTTAAATCCAATTTTAAATATACTGTTCACATCTGTAATGTTCTTGAAAAGGGCTGCGAAATGCGTTTCCGTTAAAACACTTCCAATTACCCTTGGGAATGTAGTATTCCTGGCAATCGTATAATAAAATGAGTTGTGTTGGTGCGAGTTTTCTCTCCTGTAGGCGAGCTTGAGGGCAAAGTAACGTAGAAATCTGTGTCTTCATACATCATGCACTACGTTTACATGCACGTTTCGATCCGGATCGACTTGAGTTAATCCAAAATTGCCTTGCGTTTACATGCATCTAACTCGATCCGGATCGAGTCCGATAAGATGCCCTGTGGGTAAAGCTCTAGATTAAGAAAGTACGCCCGACTTTGTCATCTGCTACAAAATCCGCCATTGTTGGCTCAGTCGGCTTTATCACTTGAATTATGCTTCCTCTAAAATACGGATGAAATTCAATTTTTTAAAATTTTCTCATTATTATCGCCTGGAAATATAATTGACAATCAATACATTTTGTAATTATTGATTTTTTTCTTTAAATTTTGTTTTCAATTAAAATTTTCTATATATAAATAATAAGGTTGTGGTTATTTATAATGTTAACTATAATGTTATTTATATGTCAAGTTTTTGATTTATTTACCTCAATATAATAATCCTTAATAACTTTTATAATGCATTTGCATGTTTAAGTTTTTTATACTTATTTTTATCAAAATATAATTTTATACATTCTTATCAAAACATAATTTTAATAGATTTTATCAAATTAATTTTTAGATTTATATCAAAAACTTCAATTTAATAAAATAGAAATTGTTAAATTGAAATTTTTGATATAAATATAATATTTAATTTGATAATTATAATTTGATAAAAAAATTATTAAATTAAATTTTGATAAAAATATATATATAAAACTCCAATTTGATTGACAATATGAAAATTTTTAATTAGGAAAAATGACATTTTGATAAAAAAGTTTACAAAAGAAAAAATTTAAACATGCAATATATTTTAAAATTTATTCATTTATTTATTTATAGATATTTATTGTGTTGAGGTATAAATCAACCAAGAACTTATTTTACCTAAAATTTTCTATATTTTTTCTTTCAACCAAACAGCAAATTTAAACTCGATCCGGATATTATTATTGGGTTGACCTCTTTCCTGAGGCATGCTTCCCTGGTTTCAAACCACCTCTTTCGACGGGATTGAACTCGATCCGGATCGGGGTGTTGAAGCCTGTTTACATGCCACTTTTTGCAGGATTGACTTGAAACTTGTCTTTCGATCCGGATCGAAAGTGTGCATGTAAACGCAGTGATGGTGAATCACAAACAACTGACACAGAGCCCTGCTTGTTAAACGTTTAAAAGATCTGCCTCTCGAGCCCAACTGTTCATACAATCTGGGTAAACCTGCCATTTCACAAAAGCTTCACGAACGCCACGCCTTGTACGCCATCAAATAATCCTCTCAATGTTAAACGGGAACCGGACATTTGCTCCTAACTGCTTATCCTTCTCGTTCAGAATGTAATTAATAACTTTAAAAGAAATACAACTAACTACTCACATAAAGGAAATAATTTTTTTTTATTAAGTAAAAGATAAACAATAATACTAGAGTGTAAAAAATAAATAATAACACAAATACTATGTGAATAATAACTAATAATAAAAGAAATACGACAAACTGATCACATACTGGAAATTAAATATTTATTCAAGGTAAACAATAACAAATATGATGGTGTAGGACTTTCAATTCAATCGGATAGCATGGCCAATACCATTTAAAAATTCTGGCAATGTCTTCCGACCGATTACATAGTCCATGCACAGGGTCTTAAGCCGCCGCTGATGATCTTGCGCGGCACGTCTAATCCGCTTTTGTGGAGGTTGTCCGCGAGATGTACTCAAGAAAGAAGCTTCGACTAAACTCTGATCTTTCCGTATATCTTCGATCGCCTTCCAAATGGTTGGATGTGCATGCCCCACCAAATTATTAAAAGAAGCATGGCAACCTTCGCTAAAATTATTTGTACGATCCTCGTCGTCGAGAGTGTCTTGGTGGATATTACACAGCTCTGGCGGAAACACAGGGTGACCAGATACCTCTTGTTAAAAAGCGCCCTCGTTTGGCAAAAATTACGCCCAAAAGCGCCCAAAATATTTGTAAACGCCCAAAAATAAATACAATGTTTCTCTTAAAAAATTCTAAAATTAAAAGAAATTAAAAAAAAATTAAAATTAATTAAAACTAAAAATTAAAAAAAAAATTTTTATTTAAAATTTTTTTAAACTTATAATCCAATTTCTTCAAATATTTCAACAACAGTAAACAATTCATTTTCTTTACCATCTTCCTGATCTTCGTTGTTTTTACTTGCATATATTGTTGAGTCAAAACGGGATAACATAGTTTGTGAAGGAATAAATTCATTACAACATTTTTTATCACAGTTGTGACTTATCTCATGACTGATACTGCTACCGAAGCGCCATCTGAACAAAAAACGCACAAATAGCCCAAATTCATTATGATTCGCCCAAAAGTCGTATGTTTTTGATTTATTCGCAAAAAAAAAACGCAAAGCGCACAAATCAAATTTTAGGCGCAAATGGCCATTAAAAAACGCCCAATTTGTGATTTATCGCCCAATCTGGTCACCCTGCGGAAACATTGGTGGAACTGATCTTATCGTCTTCTGTGGAATTGTGCCGTTGGGATGAGGTGGAGGCTGGGTCCGCGATAACCTTGCACGTAAGTGCTAGTGAAATAGTCCAGCAAATCCTGGAGTCCTACAAAGTCAGGCACATTTTGCGTAAGTCACAGATAATCTGCTCCAACCTTTACATCTTCGACTGGCAGGAATGCCAATCCATCGATCATCCTGCAAAAGTGTCTTAGTTTCCTGATCCATGTATAATTGCTGCAATCCCAGACCCTGAACTTTTCGCCATGTGTTCTGTGTTAGGTGGTAAAAGCAACCACGGTATGAAACCTGAGCGTAAAACAAAAACAGAAAAAATAAAGAAAAGGAAAGAAAGATAAAAAGTAATATAAAAAAAGAAAGAAAACTGCTGAAAATATAATAAAAACCTGAGGTCCAATCGTCGATAAAACAGCGTTCATCACGGCACGCTCGAAGTCAATTATGATGGTTTGGGGATCTAGACTGAATCCCATCTCCTGGCATCGGTTGACTAATGCATTCAATAGCTCTTCATATATATTTTGACTTTAAGAAGAAAGGAATGCATATACGCATGTCACCGCAGATTCTCCAAGTGGCGCACGAATGACAAAGTTGCTGAAACACTTTATTTATGTGTTCAGTATGTGATCATCAGCGGCGGCTTAAGAACCTGTGCATGGACTATGTAACCAGTCGGAAGACATTGCAGAATTTTTAAACGGTATTGGCCATGCTATCCAATTGAATTGAAAGTCCTACACCATCATATTTATGTTATTGTTTACCTTGAATAAATATTTAATTTCCAGTATGTGATCAGTTTGTCGTATTTCTTTTATAGTTATTATTCACATAGTATTTGTCTTATTTATTTTTTACACTCTAGTATTATTGTTTACCTTTTACTTAATAAAAAAAAAATTTATTTCCTGTATGTGAATAGTTAGTTGTATTTCTTTTATAGTTATTAATTACATTCTGAACGAGAAGGATAAGCAGTTAAGAAGCAGTATAAGCAGTTCGGAGCAAATGTCTAATGTGGCAAATGGTTTGGTTTGGTTTGTTTGGTATTAACGTCCTTTTCAACTGCCATGGTCATTTCAGGACGGCGTTACAGGGGCCGCAAATTTTGCCTCGCAAGGGTTCTTTAACGTGCAGTCGGCAAACGACTACACGGGACCAACGGCTTTACTTTCCTTCCGAAGGAAGTGCGTGATCTCAGGATTTTCCCCCTGAAAAAATCCTCGTCGTCCTCGGCCGGGGTCGAACCCGCGTTCTCGGGCATCAGAGGCGATCACGCAACCCCTAAGCCACCGAGGCCAATGTGGCAAATGTCCTACACCCTTTTCGAAAGTGAAAAACATACTCAGTACGGGTTGTCTACCTAATTGGACCGAGTAGGTGTTTGAAGTTTCAAAAATCGTTTATAGAAAACCCATTGTGTATAAAAATTAAAGATTACAACTGTGATGATTTATGGTTTAATCAAGGAATAGGAATTACGAAAGGTGAAAAAGCCCCAAGTGTTTAAGATGGGTGTAGGATATTTGCCATAAATCATCACAGTTGTAATCTTTAATTTTTAGGACGAGGCTATTTCTACGTACTTTAATTCTTAGTCTGCTGTGATCTTAAAAAGATATGTATACCAACATGGACAAAGCAATGAAAATAGAAAACAACCTAAAAACAAATAAAGTGGAAAGAAATATAATAGACAACATTATAGCAAGTTTAAAAATAATAAAAACCCAAAACTATTTTGAATTTAAAAAAAAGTTTTATGAACAATATGGCTGGAATAATATCTGAAGTGGGAGCCAGACGTTTGCCCCAATTGATATGTCCAACAGACATTAGCCCCAACGTTGTTTATATTTATAACTTTACAAAATCATCCATTTTCATATATACTGTAAGTATTCTGCTATAATGCGATCCCCATTTTTTGTTTCGTCGCTAACTTAGGAGAAATGAAATATGCAAGAATGTACAGAAAAATCTCTTATTTTTTACGATTTGAAAAATGTATAACCTGGTTCTATACAATTAAAAAAAACTTTAAAGGCTTGATTCATTATCACCTGTTTCTACAAAAAGTTCCTTAATACAGCACAGATGGTGATTTATTAAAAATAAATACAAGAGTATTTAATTTTGAAGAAAAGAATAAATTTTATCTTTATTTTAGTAAACAATAAAAACGCTTCCACATTTCACCTACAACTTGTGTACCCGCATGGCAAGAATATCTTGTTTATCTTTGTTTTAATGGCAAGAATTTTGTTTACAAATTCGTGCCCAGTTCAATTTAGTTCGTTTAATGTACGTAGAAGTAGCTTGGCCTACAGAGGCCGGGCTATTTCTACGTACGTGGAACTCCCGGTCACATTGACCAATCAGGACAAAGCAACTGTACTTAGAAATAGCCGGCCCTCTGACGGTTATCTATTTCTACGTACGTAGTGGAAATAGACACTCCGTAATTTTTATACACAATGGGTTTTCTATAAACGATTTTTGAAACTTCAAACACCTCCTCGGTCCAATTAGGTAGACAACCCCTTACTGAGTACGTTTTTCACTTTCGAAAAACGTACGTAATCTCCTATTAGTAGCCGCGGGGCTATCTGTGTGGGTTGATGTATAATAACCTCGCAGCTTCAACCAGCGAGCTGGAGCATTTAGTTTGTTAACCTCAGATGGAACCATGCCCAGTGATCTGTGGACACAGTTGTAGTTTAGCACGAGATCAGTTAAGATGTCGATGTACCTACGTTTGTTGGAAAATATAATATACTTAAACATTCGTGTTTTTAAAGTTCGGTTAAATCTTTCACCCAATGATGCTTTCAAATCCGATTCTGTAGCAAAGAAATGAATGTCGAGTTCTTTAAAATAGTCTTGAACATGATTATTTAAAAACTCCTTCCCTTTATCGCTTCACTTTTAGAGGAACCTGACCATCAATGAAAATATTTTGAAAATCTTTCTGAAGCTCCAGCCTAGTCTCCGGTTTTAGTGGAACAACCCATGCATATCGAGAGAAAACATCTATGTAGGCAAGAAGAAATTTATACCAGTCAATCTGTTTCGACAGACTGGTTAGGTCAACCAGATCTATTTTTAACTGCTCGAATGGAGAAAAATCACGCATTACTCGAACAAGTTTATGTAGTGGGCACACCTCTTAGCCATTCGCAGAATGATTTGTTTTGTACATAGCCCCCTATGTAGTTTACTATGGTACAGTAGACCCCCGTTTAACGTCCGCACCCGCCGTTCGCCCGCGCGCTAAAATTCGAGGGCACTGATGCGCAATATGGGTTTTGCTGTAAAACGTTAAAAATAGTAAAAAGGCACGTTTATTTGGTTGTTTGTTTAAATCTTTCTGTTAAATTAAAGTTCGTACAGTACGTTTTCAGTGCTTTTGTGTTGTTTCATTTTTTTCAAGTGTTGTAATTGTTCTTTTAATTCAAAATGTTTTATTCGTTTCTTACCGTGTGAACCTAGGCAGTTTTTTCGGTTAACCCCTTCACCCACGATTTTTTTAAAGGTGGCAAACAAATTTTTTTGCACCGGTTATAACGTAGATTGTATTGTAAGTACTGTATTAATAATAGTGTATTTGGTGAGTGCATGTTTTCTACTTTCTTTCTTACTGTAGGAATAATTTGGGGGTCACTTTTTTATCCGTAACAGAATAAATTTTTTATAATGGGGTCCTATGGGAAATCGGGTTTCGTTTTACGTCCGCAGTTCCGGAACGAATTACGGACGTAAAACGAGGGCCTACTGTATAGCTAAACCATGCACACCTTTTCCATAAACGCTAACCTAACCTAACGCACACCTTTTCCAGCTGGGTTTCTAGAATTAGAAAACGCTTCAGCCATATCAAGTGGTTAAATTAAAACAGTTTGTAGTGTGCAACTGTATTTATAAATATTGGTATGTCAGTTGTCAGGCATCTAATTCACCGACTTAAAATTGGCAGCTGTCAATTGAAACAATGCAGCAGTTACCTGACAATTAAAAATCAAACAATACACCTTCAACGAAAGTAGTTAATTTAAAGTGCATATAAAGAGCCTTGGAAAAAAAATTTAGTTGCTTCAGAAACAAAAGATAATTAGTAATTACAGGTAATTAGGCAAACATATACCCCAGCACACTCACTCTTTGCTCCCACAAAGGGGTATATATACGAAACCCACTGGAATAATTGTTTGTGAGAACCAAACCCTTAAGACCAGTTTTGCTCCGAGGACCAGGACCAAGCCCTATAGACACTTTTACACCTTCTGAATTAATTTACAACCTCTGGACACTTTACACCTCAGCAAACACGTAATTAAACAACATGACGTCATCAGCCAAGTGAACGACCACACCCACGGATGGCAACCCGAACGAAAAATGGTTGGTTGGTTGGTTTATTAGAAATTTTGGCGTCGACTACTAAAGTAATTTGCGTCTTTTACACAAGTTATATCTGTACGCAGCCCAGGACAAACAACCCACGACCAGGCAGACTCGAGAACTAGCCCTCTCGGCCACCTGGCCAGCAACAAAAGATGGAGACTTCAAATTAAAGGTAAGTAAAAATGAACAACCCATTGTTTAAATAACCCCACCCTCATTAAGGGTAATTAAAACATTAACAGTCACACTAGCAGCCCCACTCAAGGGTGGCACCCTTATGATGTTTTGAAAAGACACCTCCTCCACATTCCAATCCCCTGTATCCGGACTATCTGCTGTAGTGCATCTATTATCCCAACCCATAAAGACAGCTTGCATCTGCCTACTATACAGGGTCTGGCATAAAGACCTCCCCTATTTGGAGAGGCTACTGGAAGAGCGGTTGTTGGGTTACGCCGACAGAGAGCACATCAATTGATAGCAGTCGTCATGCCATCAACTGACAGCAGTTGACATTCTCATTGAGCGCAATGGCTTTTTTCTGATGAGTCCCAATTCCATTTGGCAGGCACTGTAAATAAGCACCATTTTTGATACTGCGCTGAAGGTAACTCTCGAGAACTTCACCAGCAACCACTACACAGCCCTCATGTTACTGTTTGGAGTAGCGTTGCCGAATTTGGTCGATACTGTCACGTTAGAAACTCTCCCGAGTTTAACCAATTCGTTGAGGACCATGAAGGAGATGTCTGGTTCCAACAAGACGGAGCTTGCACCCAGCCTTATCGATATTCTCTAGAAATTCTGAGAAAATTGTTTCCTGGGCATCTCCTATCCATGCACGGTGACATTCTTGGCCACCAAGGTCACGAGATTTGACGCCTTGTGATCTTTTCCATTGGGGATTTAAAGACACACATGCTCAAACATTGCCCTAGAACCCTGGAAGCTCTTAAGGAGGTAATAACCCAGAAAATTGCTAACATTCTACCAGAAATGCCACGAAGAGCTGTGGATAACTTCCAGCTTTGTTAGTGTGTCAGGAATGGAGGTCGCCATTTAAGGGATACAATTCTTAAAAGAAGCTGATGTAAAATGACATACTGTATGTTATCCATAAATAATATTTTTTCTGTATCTTTCTTTCTTTGTTTGAAATCATCTATATCTATAGGGGAGGTCTTTATGCCAGACCCTGTATATGTAAAACGAAATTACATGTATTTACCCATCATTTATTATCCTTTTTTTATTGACTACTCCTATTACAAATCGCTTTTGAAAACTTTTAGGTCTACCATATACCAGAGTTCTTTTTTTATTGTTTCACAAAAAAACTATAACTGATGTCTACATCTGAAGAAATCGATTTTCTGAACCATCATGGTTTTAACTGGTTCGATAATCAGTATGTTATGATATTTCGTATTTCTAATTAATAGTTAATTTCTTTGTGTAATATTCTATTGATAAAAAAATAAAATTATTTTATCCTTATGTCCTAAATTTATACACAAAAGGATTAATAATGAAAAATAGGAAAGAAAATATCCGCAGCCCGGAATCGA
>JAHWFO010022643.1:904209-925218 GCA_023313115.1 Rhysida immarginata
TATCTTTTTAATGTGAACACAGGGTTAATGTTAACTATCCGCACATCGCGGATGACTGATCATGCGACCAAGGTAAGTGAAATTTATTGTGACCAAATAGAAAAGGGGTTATATATCAGCTCGTTCGAAGGGGAGGGGGTGTCTTTAAAATATAAAATCATTTACCTTGGTCTCATGATCAGTCATCGCGCGATGTGCGGATAGTTAAGCGAACACAGAGACAAGGACGATAACGTATTTCGCGTTCTCGTTATCATTAGGCCTAGTTATCATTCCTCGTTAAGATTTCGAAATTGATTCGTCGGAACCGTTGGCAGTTAGGAGACAGAGATAATAATTTCGATATTATTTCATAATAACTTTATTTATGCAGGCATTAGGAAATATTAATTTATAAAATAGTAAGTTTACAAATAAACGTTTCTTCAGAAATACAACGTAAGAGTTTTGTTTTTACGTGAAAATGTTTTCTTTTGTGACCAGAATAATGGCTACCGCACACAGCTGGAAGTAAAGCTGTAAGTCATCCTGTGACGTCACAATACGCATGCGCGTTAAGCACTTCTGACAAACTGGACCTACCTGTTATTCTAGATTACCTTGATTTGAAGCCACCTGAAAAGACATTCTATAACTTAGTTAAGCAAATGGCTCAAATTTTAAGAAATAGATGCCTCTTAATTAATGAATACGTTATTCAAAACAGCATGCAATTGATGGAATCATTGAACAACATTCAGGTATCCGTTCAAATGAAGATTATCTCCTTAGATAATGTAAACCTTTAAACCAATGTCCCATTTAAGGAAATTATCCAAATTGTAGAAGATTTATTAACTGATGCAAATATAGCAATCATGAAGATTCTGTGTCACCAAATTACTTTTGCATTCAAAGACTATTTCTTCTCCGTTCCAAATGGTGTACTAATGGGTTCACCCAGGTAGCTGAATTCTTTTTAAAACACATGAAGAAAAAATACATCAAGGATATGATAAATAGCAATGTCTAAGGGGGAGGCCGTGGGCTGGTGGGCTTTCATTGAAAACTTCAGTGAAGTTAAGCAACATCAGGCACGGCTAGTTACTAGATGGGTGACTCATCAGTGACACTCATACAGCAGTCATTAATCCAGATCCATCCAGGGACCCAAGTCGTTGGCATTAGGCCATTCAGGCTCTGGATGGACATATAGGATTACAATAAATATAAAAAATATATATATATACTATCGTTTTCCACGAGGACAGAATGAGCAAAGACTATGACCTACTAAAATCCTTCAATGAAATCCACAGATAGCTCAAATACACCATGGATGCTTTAGAATCCTATCATATTCTTGTTGCAAATCAGGCCCTTACTATAACATCTGAGGCATCAGTGCGGAGAATGAATTCTTTTGAGTACACAGACGCAATTAACAATGGAGGAGAAACTGAGATCGATTTTACTGAAGAGAGTAACAAACTAAATTACCTGGATCAATGCATTTACAAAAATTTTTAGAAGACTTTGATTTGACTTTGAAATTTTCAGGAAGCCAATGTCAACCTCAAACGTAATAGCTTAAAACTCGAATCACCCCATGCAGTACAAACTGCCTCACTACAATGTCACTTCTAGCGGGCTATGACATATCTGATCATCGTGACAGCCAAAAACAAGATAAGTCACCACGTTCAATCTAACAAGGACGAACAAATTTCTCGATTACATCACCCGATCAGTTATGAAGAACAAAGCATGATCATTAAAATCACGAAGAGCAAATGAAGTCAAAGAATGAAAAGCATTAGTCACCTTTACATTCACTGGGCAAAGATCGAACAAAGTTTCCAAAATATTCAGAGACCATGATCTTAGAGTTGCATTCAAAACTGCCAATAACAGCAGAATTATTTTCAACGCTAAAAAACATGGAGACAAATTTAAGAAATCAGCAGTCTACCAATTTACGAGGGGTGCTCAAAAAGTAATGTCACGTAATTTTTTCTCTAAAATCATGACCGGGGAAACACATGCACATTCGATAGAACAATTCAACTTCTATTTTTCCACAATCTCCAAGCTGGTTGAGGCAACGATCCCAGCGGTGGACAAGTTATTCCATGCCCTGTCGACAAAAGTCATCCGATAGAGTGTGGAACCAGTTCCGAACTGCCGATTTCACCTCGTCATTGTCACGGAAATGTTGACCAAACGGTGACTTTAACAGTCCGAAGATATGGTAGTCACAGAGAGCGAGGGAGTGTAGGGAGGATGAAGCTGTGTTTCCCAGTTCCATCGCTGCAACAGGTCAGTGACCCGTTTCGCTGTGTGGGGACGTGCGTTGTCATGGTGCAGCATGATGTTCTCCATTGCCAAGTCAGGTCTTTTCCTGTGTATGCTCACTCGAAGATTCCTCAACATGCTTCTGTAGCTTTCGGTATGCGGTGGAAGTAACTTAAGCAGTATCAGATCACGGCAATCCCAAAAACATGTCAATATGACCTTGCTGGCTGATGGCACAGTTTTGAAATTTTTCGTTGTGGAAGATGAGGTGTATTTCCAAACCGCCGATTGCATCTTGGTTTTGGGCGTGAAATGGTGGGCCCATGATGATTCAATCCAAAAAATCCTGACCCTCCTTCTGGTATTCGGTGAGATGCAGAAAACAAGCACTGAAACGAGCACCTCATATGTCGTGACACTTTGTGAAAGCAGAGCTGCTCGTGAATGATGTCGTATGCCGTCCCATATGAAACGTCCAACGCCGCAGCAATTTCTTTCACAGTAATCCGCCGGTTCTCCTGCACCTGCGCTTCCACAATGGCAATGTTGCTGTCAGTCAGATTCCCGTGACCAGCTAGAGCGATGTTCGTCCAGCAGGTCCTCTCGTCCTTCTTTAAAAGCTGCACGATATCACCTCCGTACACCCGACAATTTCCTTATGGATATTGACTGGTTTCAGTCCTTTTGCACAAAGAAAACTCATAATACTACGGCGATCAAAAACACTGGACGATGAAATGAGCCGCCATCTTGTTTGGACTGTCACATTGCTAGTGCTTGGCAGATGCACACAATACTAACAGGAAACTTTAACAATGAACCAAACTAACTTTTATATGTCGCAATTTTCTCGTATCTGCCATCATTTTCAAGAATGAATCTGCAATCCGAAACATTAAATCATGATAATGTTTTTAGATGCAACAAATATACAACCTGTGACAATAAAGTTCGGTGAATGATGGCATATTGAGAGTGGATTGCTCGCTTACATGAAACAGCAGTTACTATCCTTCAAAGTAATCCCCGTCGATGGTAATGCACTTCTGGGAACGCCTGTACAAGTCCTGGAAACTCCTGGCATAGTCGTTTTTAGGGATAGCCTTCAGTTGGGTCGTAACATTACGTTGGATGTCTGGCCACTTGGGGGGGGGCGGCCGCGTCTTCTACGGTGTTCCGGCCTCCTCGGAACCGTTTAAACCATTCTTAAACACACTTCAAAGTAATAGCACTTTCTTTGTAAACTGTTGTCATCATTTCATGAGTCTCTTTCGTTCGCTGATCCATTTTGGGTTTCGACCGCACGTACTATGCCTTCTCTCTTCAATGTCCTGTTTAAACACAAACACACTCGCAGCGCTGATTCTCTCAAATTTGTTTAAACATGTCTCAACCTGTCTGGGGCAGGATACGACGATGGTGCACTCTTACGACCGTTAGCAATTTGACATCATTCACCGGTTGTCACAGGTTGTATATTATACAGTACATAGACCTTTTATTTATTTATCAATGAACGAGTCTACAGAATCATGTACATCAGTAATACTGAATAAGGGCTTAGAATAACTGAAGTGGGGAAAAATAAACGTGGGTATCGAGTCTGTCGCTATGTCAAGTAAACACAGTGTCTCTGCTTAAGGTACCTCTTCTTACTCGCATCTGTGGTCATAATTGAATGTGGAACCACAAACACGGCACGAGCAAGCTTTTCGCAGTATCTAAAATCACAAAACGAGTATTTTATATGAAGAAAAATTAAAATTATTGCATCACCTGTAAATGCTCTTTTTACCCGGCACAAGTAGAAATAAACATAGAGAGGAAGGAATCTGTAGAAATAAATATAGCACTTCAAAGCATATAGAAATTCAACCAGTGCTTAAATTATAGATAAGTTGAAGACTTCAAAGCCATCAAAAAATCTAAATGTTTCAAAATAACAACTTATGAATTAAATTGTGAATAATAAAATATATTTATTGTAATGGAAAAGAGTTTATTCCAATACACTAGCATTCATCAGTCTTCATTCAAAATGCTGAAAGCAAAACATTCGGCTATTACACGGCTAGACATTATATTGCGCTATCTGTTACCACACTTTCAATATATTTCATAATATATCTGTAGCAAAAATTTGAAGAAAAATTGTTGATCAGACAACAATGGTCAGGTGACTTTTTCAGTTCCGGCGTTTGCTTCAAGCCGGCGCCAACAATGGTTAAACGTGCAACAACAATGCAAAACTGTTTCCGTAACACTTTTTGGTGTCGGTTTACGCATCACGTTTTTTATAGATAGATGTCCAGCCTTAAATCATTATCATGTTAAAAAAAATAAGCAATATTACTTTTTGATCATCCCTCGTACATGTCCCGATTGTGAATTATTTTACATTGGATCCACTAAACGCTCATTTCGATAACATTTTAAAGAACAGACACTCTTAGATAAACAAAGATGGAAAGTCTGCATTTGCATAAACAGTGTATTACCCATAGACCAAACCATGATAATTCTAAGAAAAGGAAATCCACAGAAGATACTAATTTATGAAGCATTTGAAATATACGCAGATGTCATTTGAAGCAACCTGAAAAAAATACTGAATAATCGGATCTCCTTTGACAAAGATTTAATTTTAGATACAGAGTGGGCCAGAAAAAAGGATTCAGGAAAATTTTCTAAGTTCGATGGGTATGGTCCAATGGGGGTGAGAGGTTCTTAACCTAACCTGTAATTGTCAATCCTTTGTTGCAACAATGTAATTTTTTTCTTTCGTGAAATTATGGTTGAGAGAGTTTTTTTTCAATAAACCATCATCTCCTATTTTTGAATGGACACGTCTCATGTTACATTTCCTTTCACTGATGACTGACCCCCTTAGAAAATATTCATGAATCTTTTTTCTGGCCCACTCTGTATAAATAATTTTCCTGAAAATGTTAAGTATTTACGTCATTAATAACTCTCCATTCAGCCTGCTATGTTAATCCACCAATCAGTTACGTGTTTTCTGTTTGGTGGATACGTACCTCTGTGGATATAAATTCTGTGGTCACTTGTCTTTAACTTGTAGCTGTAAGCCCGTGAAAATAGTGTTAACTGAAACGCTTTGGCTCTACAATATTGCTCATTCAAGAAACTGTTTCATTCCTATTACTGACCTAATCATCAATATTGAACACCATGGATATCATGAATACTTTTTAATACATTATCTTAACCTTGTTAGGACCGATGGGTACTTATGTTTTCACAATGTGCATCCAACAGTCTGCCAGTCTGGATGCTCTAGCATTCGAACACTAACGAATTTTAGATTTCCGTTTTTGCCATTTGACAACTTAGGCAAAACGACAGCCCGAGTTTGTTGGTGGAAAAATTCGGTGAATTACTTCTGGTTCAATAGGTCACAAATACACTGTGGATACGGTCACGGTGCCGTGATATGTCAGCGTTCACGATGGTGGAAAAAGGGAAGTGGCGCGATCAAGGACAGAGCATGCGCTTCGCGCAGCAGATGATTGGTGTTGAGTGAAACGGCACTTTGGCAAGCGAGAATCGTTCAAGGGGGTAGTTCGCGAACGATTTCGCGTATACCGTAAATACTGTATTTAGCGCCGGACCTGAAATACCGGCCCGCCTGCATTAAGCGCCTGGGGATCCGCTGAATTTTTGCAAATAATCGCCGGACCTTCAATAACCGCCCGACGCTTATTTTAGTTCATTCCATGGAATTTTCTTCTCTTGCTGCTTTCTCACGGGAATTTTTGCTCTCCCAAATGACACTGCTAAACCGGAAATTAGATACCAGCATGATTGTCTTCTAATTTCTTGCTTTTAATTTTGGATTCAGTCAAGCAACATAGCTGATGAAAAATGAAAACTTCACAGTTATAGCATCAATTTTAATCTCGCAACAATAAAGTAGGCTGAAAACTATTCTACAGAGGCTGCAGACAAACAGTTTAGCATTGATCCTAATGGGAATGGAAAACACAGCAGGATACTTTAAAAAAGATGAAGGAGAAGGACGAGAATTTTGCATAATAGTATCCATCACAGTTGTGCAGAATTTTATAAGCGCCGGACCTGTAATACCGGCCCGCCTGCATTAAGCGCCTAGGGGTCCGCTGAATTTTTGCAAATGAGCGCTCGGGCGCTTAATACAGTATTTACGGTATGTAAACGAGTTACGCGCAGATAGTGAAATCAGACAATTCACGAAATACGCAACTCATTCCAGAGGCCAAATCAGAAGTGAGATTTCACCATTTAAAATGAACTACAAATGTGAGAAATTATACAGAGATTTATCCAAGGCCACCGCCAGCACGGGTGCAATGTGTGAATCGCGCACAGGCCGTGTTTAGGGAGACACAGCGGCGATCAAAAAGAGGGCCCCACCCCCTCATATCAATTTTCGCACTCGGGCAGCCAAAAGGTATTGTACAATTAATGGAATGAGCAATAGGAACTTGCATATTTCGTGAATTGTGTGATTTCACTATCTGCACGCAATTCGTTTACATACGCGAACACCTCCTTTGAAAACTCTCAGAATTATTATGGTCTCGATACTAATCTGCCCAACATGATTGAAGTCAAACGCCAACATGGCCGCATCAACAACACTACTTGCTAACTGAGGGTTATACATCCTGCCTTCTTAATGGCTGAAAAACAGACTTCTTTGGTGAGAGGCTCTTGTTTCTGTATGGTGTTAGGCTTATCGGTAAGTTGTTGTTGGGAGACCTTCATTTGGGAAAGTCTATTTTCTTGTGGCATTTGTGGGATTCAGGTGTGTGTTACTCACTGCATTCCTGTTAACAGCGAGTATTTCGGAACTCGCTGGAAATCAGTGTAGATTCCAAGGAGCGCAACACGGTATTTTTTCACATTTGGAATGCGAGGTGGCTGATTCGTTCACCAGGCTGCTTCCGTACCAGTCTGTAGTTCCGTAAGCCTCATTTATTTGGAGCCACTGGGTTTAGCCTCATTTGTGTTCTTTTTGGTACTGAATTCCAATGTGTTGCATTGTTATTTATTGATGGGAAATTTTTTTTGCATTTTGCTTTCTTATTCTGGGGGGAGTATTATCTAGTGTTTGTTTATCTTATTAGTTATTTGGATCTTTTGCTCATGTTGATGTTTATGGAGTTCTTTTAACTTGTGAATAACTGAGTTTTTATTTCCCTTTTGTAACTTGTGGTGGAAGTAGACTTTTGGCTGTGAGCATGTATTTATTATGTATGGGATTTATTTAAAGTTATTGTAACATTGTTTATTTATGATGTATTCCAGGAAAGGAGCAGTTATTGTATTGGGGTATTAAGTTAGTTATGTATTTACTTTTTACGTTTAGGGTTACTGTGCTTCTCCCTTTCTGTGCTTAGTCAGCTGTTTGTAAGTTCATTATTGCTTCTGTTTATGCAACCTAATTATTGATTCATCCTATTCTTGTATATCTTTACTTTCTGAATTCCATTTTAATTGATGTCTTTTTGTATCTTATTTTCTTTTGTAAATAAACCTTGTTCAATCTTATCTTCAGTTTGACTCTTTTTATGACAGGGTCACCCATTCTGTCACAACATAATCTATTCGTCAAGAATTAACACTATCTGTTTATCTTTTAAGCGTTGTTGACATGGGCATAGGCACTTAACAATCGCTTTGTTTCAGCTTAAGTTCCATATTGGAATATTTGCAAGATTTTATTCATTTTAATGAAATGTGACATTCAAGAAATGCTATTGGTTAGTGTTTTTTCAGAGACACACAACTCCTGTGTGATGGTGAAAGAAGGGAGGGGAAGATAAATGTAAAATTTTAACTTTTACCTTTTGTTCTAGATTCTTTTCTAGGCTGTCAGTCTTCATTTCAGCCTTTTTGAGTTGTGCCCTGAGAGCAGCGGTTTCCGCTTCACACACTCGCCGTAAATTCTCTATTTCCTGATTGGCACTGAAATGAATATTTTTTTCCTCTTATACATCAAAAACAAAACCTTGAATTTTGATAAGAATTCAATATTCACTTTTAAAACGTTCTAATAATTATGAAATTTTATTTAATTCAATACCATTCTAATTTTTCTTCTGCATGCCGTTTCAATAATTCGTATTTTTGTTCTTGTTTTTTACATTTCATTTGACCTTCAGTGACGTAGCTTTTCAAAACTTCCTCATTCTAAAATAAAATAAAATAAAATAAAATAAAATAAAATAAAATAAATAAAATAAATAAATAAAGGATAAATGTTCAAGTCAGGCAAGTGAAATACCCAGGACTGATAGGAATTTAAGGAATTCGAGGTTAAAAAGGAAAGAATTTGTTTACTAAAGAAACCTTTGATGTTTAGGGTTAGATGATGTTGCTAAGGCCAAGGCATACTTCAAAATAAATGAAAGTACCCAAAAGGTTAAATGGGGAGCGTAGTACCATAAATCCTCTTGTATAATGTGATCCCGCTTTTCTGCCCCCCCCCCCCCCAAAAAAAAGAAAACTAAAAATGCTATCCTCTTGTATCATGTGATCCCCATTTTTGGCTCGTTGCAAGATAAAATATGCAAAAGTATACAAAAAAAACTATTACTTTTTTAGCTTTTGGTGATGAGAAATTCAAATACAAAGTGAATTAATGTATGATATAATGAACTGGACAGAAAGCAACTGACCCCTTATAATATTAATGTAGATTATATGGTTTGAAAATTCAAAAAAACTGTTAAAAATATTGTCTGGTACATTTTTAGTTGCATACAGATGGTTTTTTAGAGTTTCTAAGGAGCTTTTAATTTGTGAGGATGTTGCTTTGAATGTCGTAATTATCATCTTCATGTTCTTCTTCGCCGCCATCTTTGTTAAGATCGCAAATTTCGTTATCGTTTAACGTCAGAGAAGTTAAAACATCCGCATCAATATTAACTTGGAGAATTTAGATTGAAAATTCAGCTTACTTTTCAAGATTTCCCACTCTTCAAATCCTTCAAATTCACTATCATCATCTTTGGGTGGGACTGCAAGTTCAGTTTCACTTTCGTTTGCATTACTATTGGCGACAGCAGAAACTAGTCCAGTTAATCATCGATCACAACGGCGATAACATAAGCCAAATGAATAAAATGCAACCAGGCCGCTCACGCAAAAAATTTTCACTTTAGTAAAATTTTTTACTACCAATTACAACTTCTAACTTCGTAAAATCCGAATTTCGTCGTTAAGACACTTCGTAAAACTTTATTATATGGAAATTAACAGGAGGGGACCGGGATTTCAGAATTACTTTGTAAAATCCGGAATTTCATAAAATGAGGTTCTACTGTATTTTGGAGAAAAAAAATTTTTTCTGTAAAAAACCAGCTTAGTTATTAAAATAAATTTAATAAAACAATTCCACAAATAATTAATTTGATAAAACATCTTGCTTTGAAAAAAAGAATGGTGAAAATTAATACAAAAATTATAGTATTTTAAATATTTACCAAAAATATATAAAAACATAATATATATATATTCAGTTTAATTATATAAAGTTGTGACTAAAATTCATTAGATTCTTTTTTTTTTAAAAAATTACATTCAGATTCCTCTGATAAATCTTTCTGTATATTAATAGTTTGTCCATCTTTGGTCGGGTTCATTATCTGAATTTATTACTATATCATCTCTATTTAACCTTTTCACAGCGTAATTAAATTTTATTTTCATTCTTGAGGAGATGGAATTATCCACTTTTAGCAGCATAACAAAAAGTTTTTTAAACACTGTAAGATGAATCAGATTTCCCCAGGTAGAGATAATGTTATTTTGTGTGGATATATCCGCTTTACGCAGCAAATGGGTTAATAAGTAAATGGTTTGAGAATATATATTAAATGAGAAACACCATGAAAGCTGATGATCACGGCCATCAATTGCCAATGTACGCCACACAGTCTTTCATAACTATTTTTTTCCATTGTGAATTCTTATATGCCGTATTTTGTCAAATATAGGTCGCAGCTCTAAACCCAAAAAATCGAAAATTTTAGGAGTGCGGACTGGAAAAAATTTTTTTTCTGAATTAAATCATTATCGATAATTTTGGATAGAACAAAAAAAACATCGAACTACTTTGTTTTAGCACCCCATAGTATATTACATAGTAATTTTATTATTTATATATCTAATTTATTTTTATATACTTAATGAAACTTTTATAAATTTATTAATGAAATGTGTAAATAATTGCAGTAATTTCATTTTAAAGAGAGAGTATAACTTTTATTTCATCAGCGGCGGCCATGGTTCTATCAACGAAATGCCGACCAATAGCGCAATAGAGCATTCTATGACATCACAACACCTTGGAGAAGAGTGGGCTTGAAGGAATTCCCGACAATAAGTTTAACACATGAAGTAAATAATAAAGCAACAATTTTTGAATGAATCTAAGTAACTGGTTGTTAATTATTGTTCTAAAGGTCTGAAAGGTAGAATATCAATTTCACTGTTAGAAAATGATTTAACAAAGGCTGGATAATTTAAAGCCATGAACTCAAATCCAGCGTGTTTTTATCGGATAATTTTTTACCAATCAGCGATCGATTTACCTTTTCAAAAAGTATAAACTGTAACAGAATTTTCGTATAAAAAGATGGGAAGCAAATATATAAGAAAAAAGATATAATATGAACAGATTGTATTGGCTATCGACCAGAAATTATTCCGCTATTAAAAAAAATTCTCATCTACAACAGGAGCAGTTTCTTTTTTTTTCTTTTTTGTGGGGAAATGGGGTAATCTTTCTTAAGAAAGAAATTCAACTCTATTTATCGTACGAGACAATTGTACTTATTTATACAAAATTTATAGTAAAATAGAATAGAATTATTGTTTGCTTTATTTTTTACCCCCCCCCCCCCCCAACTGAATAACATCAATAACAGGAGTAGCGTCAATAACGTCATAAGCATAATGATTTTTGGTCGATAGTAAATACATGTATTTACACCTATATTTGATCAATAGTCAATACATATTTTATACATGCTTCGTATCTTTTTATAGAAAACTTCTATTATATTTTATACTTTTTGAAAAGGTAAATCGATTGTATATCGGCAAAAATTATCCGATAAAAACACAGTGGATTTGAGTTCATGGCTTTAAATTAACCAGCTTTTGTTGAATCTTTATTTAAAAATGAAATTAATATTCTAAGCCTTCAGAACAATAATTAACCAGTCACATACATTTTCATTCATAAATTATGAAATTCACTTGTTAAAGTTATTGTCGGCGATTGCTGCCCACTCTACTCCACGATGTTGTGATGTCACAGAATGCTCTATCGCGCTATTGGTTCGCACTTCGTTGATAGAGCCATGGCCGCCGCTGATGAAATAAAAGTTATACTCGCTCATTAAAATGAAATTACTGCAATTATTTACACATTTCATTAATAAATTTATAAAAGTTTCATTATATACATAAAATAATTTAGAAGGTTATATAAATAATAAAACTACTGTCAAAATTGCTAGCTAAGATACTGTGGGACGCTAAAATTAGGTAGTTCGATCTTTTTGTAGACCGTAAAAGTTTGCGGCCGTTACACTGTTATTTTTTTCGTTCCACTGTCAAATTTGCAGCTGCGGCCTAAAGTGAATGCAGCCAATATTCGAAAAAATACGGCAAATGAACTGTATTTGCTCTTAATCATGCGCCACATCATTTTTATAATTATCTAAAATACAGTAAATGTAAGAAGAAGAGATAACAATACAGCAACAGGGATGGATGAGCGGGATGGGGGGGGGGGGGGGCAACAGTATCTCCCGGAAAGTTAGAGAACAACTCTCAAAATTTATCTATGAAATTAACCTCTTCCATGCTTTTATTCCATTTAGGATATCCTGCAAGATTTTTATATTTCAATCATTGCGATTTTGACAATTTCTAATCATTTACTGATCTCGTGTTTTGCACGTCCTTATTACAGCATAGTCCCAAAAGTGTATTCATGCGCATCTCTCTCAGTAATAAAATATCGCGTCCCTTAAGTGAAATATGATTTAGGAAACGTGCATGAAACCCAAATTAAAAGATAACTTTAAAAATTAACTTTAGCCAAATTCTTCATACATGCTTAGGCCTATGCATACTGTGATTTATCTATACTAAAAAAAAAATATAAATAAATTCACTTAAAAAGTTAGCTCTCCTGAAAGTTACATTTTGCTGTCTATCTTAAATATAATTTGATTGTTTATAGTTTTGAAATAATATGTAGTAGATTTTACAATGGCAGGTTAAATCAGAGATAGCTAGATTAGACTTATATAATGAGATCAGCTTGGGGAAGGGGGGGGGGGGTGTGTGTCATAATTTGAGTTGGTCTCGACTCTAAGCTGAGGGTTGGTTTTACGACTTCATTTTTTGAGATAAAAAGGTCGGCTTATATTCAAGCCAATAAGTTATGTACCTATTGGTCCTAATAATTAAAGCATAAACAGAGTCAGATTTGGCTGAATTTTTAACTTACAAATGACAAAAACACACCTTTTTGAAACTTTCCACTGCTGATTTTGATTTTTCATAGCGCCTGTGAAGATCTGCAAATGCCGTTTCTACGTTTTGTAAATCTTCCAGGGCCTAAAATAAAAAAAAAAAATATTTGATATATAGCAAACAATGTCTTAAATATTTTCAAACAAATCTTGTTAATGCAATATGCACACGAAAGCTTACTTGATCTCGCTCTTTCTTCAACTGACTTATTTGTTCATTGGTCTCTTCTTTGTCCTTGTCGCGGTCAGCTATCAGTTGAGAAATTGTTTTCTCATACTCGATGACAATTTCTCTACAATGAAAAAGGAAGCAACCATATATTCCACCAAGTGAACCGACAAGATGAGAGAGGAAAAACGGATGAAATCAAACCTGCCCATTCAAACAAATGGTGGCGGGAAAAATTTACCGCATCTGCTGTTGCGATTCCTTTAGCTTCTGCATCCGAGCTTCCATAAGCACCTGATCCCTTTCTAGCTGTTTCACTTTCTCATCCCATTCCTTGTCTTTTTTTAACAGTTGCTCTTGAAACAGAAGCTCTTGCATTCGCAATGCCTGACAAAATTCCTCTTCAGAGTATATTCTAGATGATCTAGCAGAATCATTTAAATCCTGAAATTTGAATGTATAAACATAATTATTGATATCAATTTCAGAGTCTCTAAAAAATTTATTTATTAGGGAAGTCCTTTTATACATTTATATGAACTCTGCCATAATATCCCCTTATGAAGTTATATTTCATTAACACATAACTTGAAAGCTAAATTTTTTAAATAAATTGTAAGGACCATTCAAATGAAACAGACTTGTTTTGGGGGATGCAAAAAACGAAACCTCTTGTCCACAAACGTTTTAATGGGCGAATACGTATTTCGATCTCTTTGAGATCATTATTCATCGATTATCTATCTCTAACCCTGTCATTCCCAAGTTGTACGCGCTTCCTAAGATACACAAACCAGGAAACCAGTTCCGCCCTATTATCTCGAATATTTCCGCACCAACTTATGAATTAGCTAAGTTTCTAGCAGGTTTTTTAGGACAGTTGGACATTGACCCGTTGAACCTTTCGATCAAAAATAGTGTCGACCTTGTGGACAAATTGAAGAACGTTAACGTTTCCGATAGTTGCATCTTGGTTTCCTTCGACGTCACATCGTTATTTCCAAACTTGCCAATTCAAGATACTCTTGAGATGTTGGATTCTGTCCTGACAGACAACAAGATCGAAAATACGGTGATTTCGGAAATTACTAGGCTTTGTAAACTCTGCGTTAATAACAATTATTTCCAGTTTAAAGGTGAATTTTATCACATGTCTGCAGGAACTCCTATGGGGAGTTGCTTAAGCCCGATATTGTCGGAGATTTTTTTGAGGAAGTTTGAGGCAAAACTCAGTTCCTCCGGTGCATACTTCCCCGAGGTTTGGTATCGATACGTAGATGATGTTTTTGCGATCATCGATACTAACAAGGTTGACTTACAGGTTTTCCTGGATGACCTCAATAGTCATTACCCGACCATTCAGTTTACCGTGGAAAAAGAGAAGGAGGGTATGCTTCCTTTCCTCGATTTGAAAATCATACGGACTGGCAGTAGGTTGGAATTCGATATTTATCGAAAACCTACACACACCGATGTATATATACACAAGTCTTCCAACCATTGCTGGAGCCAAAAACTGGCCTCTTTCATCTTCCTAGTGGATAGGGCTTTAAACATCCCCCTGTCTAAGGATAGATTTGACGCCGAAATCGCACACATCCAAAAAATAGCAGTCGTCAATGGCTACAGTTCTGTATTGGTTACAGATCTGGTCAGGAGAAGAAGTTTTGTGAAATTAGTCAGGGATTCCACAAAACTGAGCAGCAACGAGGATGCCAAACGCAGATTGCCCATTTCCTATATTTCTTGCGTTGAATAATGATCTCAAAGAGATCGAAATACGTATTCGCCCATTAAAACGTTTGTGGACAAGAGGTTTCGTTTTTTGCATCATGTCTTTATCCACAGTATATTCCCACTTCTCAACTTGTTTTGGGGGGGCAAATGGGACGATTGCACGGGCTCTGTTTTTATTGAAATATTATAATTTCTAATTTCCTTTAAAATTTGCTGCTTTTGTGATGCAGTGCTCTGATAAGTCTAAATATCATTTTTTATTTATACACCAATAAATATTTCTGCCTACTGCTAGAAAATAAATGTAGGGGTTGAAACATACAGGGTGTAACTTGAATTGTGTTACAAACTTTGGGGAATGATAGAACTGATCAGAATAAGCATTTTTTATTCTATGAATATGAGTCTGCAAATGCAATGTTTATGAGTTATGGTACATGGTGTGCACTGTTGCTGTTGGTTACAACTGTTCGAAATGACGTCCTCCAATGTCAATGTGCATTCGTCTCTGAACGTTCCAACACACTTGTTGCAACGTCTGAGAGGGGTGTCGATGTTGTCTGCCGAAACAGCCAATCATGCGATGAGTTCCTCCGCTGAATCAACAGGTGTTTCGTAGATCAGGGACTTCAAGCACAGAATAAGGAAAGACAGAAGCGACACTCCCGTCAATTCCTATGCAATCGTGTGAGGCACGAAAATCATGCAGCGCTCGCAGCGCCAGTAGCGGCATGGCTGTATAAACACTAAAGAGCGAAACAACGCGGCATTACATCCATGTTAACGAAAGGTTGGAAACTATTCGATTAAGGCCTGAAAAAAGGTAACTAAGAGGGTTTTGTATGTCGTATAACATACAAAGCACATAATTCTTGCAATAAAATAAATGTTTTTATTTATAATGTTTTCTTAATGTTTAATATTAACACTTTAAAGTTACACTAAAGCAACACAGAATGCTCGCTGGCCTTGCGCGATAACGGAGCCATGCTGAAACCTTAAAAAAATTAAAAGAACTGATATTAATCCTGCGTTCACACCGACGACTTTGTTTTCTACATCAAATTTCATTAAATCATTTCTTCGAGTTTTAATAGCCCAAATTTTACATCTGAAATATACTTGTTTCATGATATTTAATTAATTTTAATATGGCAATCAAATAAAGTAACAAACATAACATTTAATTTAGGAAAGAAATTGTAATCTTTTATTTACATGCATTGATACATTTTTTGGAAGTAGTAAGTTTTTTTATGAATAACTTTGTCTACTTTTTTTTTTTATGGAAGTTTTAAATTTTAATTCACTTTACAAAGACATTTTTGTAAACAAAACATTCAAAAATAATTTTATGTATACACATTTTATATATTTTAATTATATGAAATCTGAGCATAGAATAAATAAAATACATAAACTCTACGTAATTAAAACAATGAGACACAGGGAAACCACTTATCGACATAGAAATTTTTTAATACGATGAATACACATTTCGGCAGCGTGGCTAAGTGGTTTCCCTGTGTCTCAATGTTTGAAGTCCATCCACAGTATCTGGCTCATAGTACATCTGTTTACTCTATGTAATTGTTGACATGAATTAATGTTATATCACCTGCTCTCATCCTTGGGAAATCTGAAAAATGATATTTGTTCACTATTCCCACGATTATTACCGCATCCAATTGCAGAGCAGTAATTACCTTTAGAGATACGCATATTTTTACTAATTCGTGAGTGAAAGTTTTCAGTATTTTATTAATTTGCGCCAAAAATTAAAAACGTAACGGGTGCTTTTCCTACCACACCATAGAGAAATGCTGCGATCGTATCGTCTGCTAGTCAGTGTTACAGCCACGCCGATAGAGTGCACTCGTGCATGTTTGCCTCAGGAAATCAAGGGAGTGTCGCTTCTGCCGTTCCTTATTCTGTGTTTCAAGTGTCCCCACAAAAAGAAATCCAGTAGTGTTAAGTCTGGTGATCGTGGTGGCCCAAAACAACCCGTTCAATCCAACGTTCGCCAAAAGTATCAGTGAGGAAAGCGCAGACAAGCAGTGAGAAATGCAGAGGTGCTCCATCATGTTGGAACCACATTTCTTGACGGATGTGAAAAAGCACTTCATCCAGCAGTTCAGTGTAATCCAAGTTTCCAAGTGTGCAGGATCAGCCTAAACATGAAAGAGAAAAACACCATTCTGATGTTTATTCTGACCACTTCTACCATTCCCCAAAGTTTGTAACAATTCAAGTTACTCCCTGTACAAGCAGTTTGAGATATCTAGCTGCATTAAATAATTATTTATAAGATCAGATACACAACGCTATTTCTTTGAGTTGCAATGCTCTTCATCATGAGAGCAGCACATTATAAATATTATTTTATTAAACTTCTAATGGTTGCATGTGCCTAATATCAAACATAATTTAAGGGAGGGTTTCGATATTATATTAAAAAAAATTGTCAAAAGTTTTAATGTTACCGAGTTTTAAATTTCAATCTGCGAGCAACCCATGATAATTCTCAGAGATGCCATTAATGGCTTACGGCTGTTAACACCACCTCTATGCAAATGTAATATCTACATAGCAAAATGATTTTGTCAGTCCCTTTAATTCTGTTGCACGGAGGTTCCACTGTATACCATAATTCAGTAAAAGAAATTGACTCTGCACAACTGTATCAATCATTTCATATTTCCACAATGAACTTTAGGATTCATCTTCAGCAATACAATGAGAATGTAGTCCATAATGATTCAATCTGCCAAATTTTACACTGAATGATCATGTTATCGCTCAGTAAGACCATTATTTACACAATTGTTTTTGCTCACAATTAAATTAAAAAACAAACTTAAGAAGTGGCTAAAGTGACTCTAGCATTCTGCAATCTATTCCTTCCACAAAACAAACATGTACTGAACTCTAAAAATTTAGACTAATTAAACATAATTTTGTATCCTAGCTATTGCAGAGTTTTAACTATCACTGTTAAACCAGTTTCAATTTATTTAGTCCATGTCATTTTTCATTAGTCACATGCAACACATCGAGCAGATAAGATTTCCTTTAAGTTGTGACATTTTTAGTAATTCGTTGTTTCCATGAATTGTTTATCGCGATCGTTGTTGCCTCGACATTGTTTTCTCGGATGAGATTTCCGAGAAGATGGCGTTAGCCTCCCAACAGCTAGTTGTTAAGTTTGGTCTGCCTAGAGACTGATTTTTTTTTATATATGTGAGAGGGATTCGATTCAACTCTCGATGGATGAGCATGTGGACACATAGGCTGATGGACGGCGATTGACGTTCCATGGCTTATCCCTGTCACGTGCAACCATTTAATGATCCGAAGAGATTCGTGTATTTATGAGCATTATTGTAGTTAAATAGTTTTAAAGGAAGTTTTTTTTTTCCCTTTTAAAATTTTGACTTTTCTTGCTAAAAAGAATTCATATTCCTCTTCGGTATTGAACACTCAGAGTCACACAGGTCCTGAAGTCATGCATCATCTTGGATCAGGTATTGCTGCGTAAGCAGAAAATATAATGTTCCATTGCCATTAGATGACGATATTCGGTGAGTGAACCTTGTTTTTCTCGTTGTTCCCCTGGTACTTCTACACTGCTAGCAAATCTTTGAGAATTGTGAAAACCCATCAGCAAATAAATCGTTTGCTATATCGGCTGACAGTCTCTTATGCGCATTAACTGTGTGGGAGAGACGCGGGCTCTTCCCACCATTGTGTAGTGTTGTTGCGTATCCCACAAGAGCGACATAGAGTGCCCTGAAGATATTTATACCTAGAATTAAGTTTGCTTGATATTAAGTAGTTTGTTTTCTTATTTATTCGTGTGGCTGGCAGTAGTGTGGAGCAAACCTGGAAACGCTTAGCACTGGTATTTGCTGTTGAGCTTGTTTTGCTCATGGGTTGAGTGTTTGCCGCACGGTGGTCTCGCAATTCCCTCTGGCGTGAAGCGCGTACTCACCAGCATGCTCTGCACTCGTTTGAGTGTTGTGCTATATTAAGTGGGTGAGGCAGGGAAATTTGGTGAGCAGGTAAACTGTGCGAAGACGCATCCAGGGCTTAGTGATCCTCCCCGTTCTGTACTGTTAATTAGCACAGGTGAAAATGATCACCTGACTTGTTCTGGCGTCTGATTTGGGCTGTTAAGTGCGTGGCCTTCGCCCAGCGCGCTTGCAGACGGGGACCATCGCACCGGTTCATGCCCTCGGAGCATTTACCGTAAACGTAGGCACCGCTGAAGTGCAGTCAATTTGAGTCAGTGTTCAGGGACCCCTTGCTCTTGCCAGACATGTGATGTAACATGATTGAATCTTACATAATGTACGGACTGCTGGTTCTCCACTGAATCAACAAATGTTTTTGTTTAATATGGATTGGCTGAGGACCCCCTCCAGCTCTGGTGTCTTAAATAAGTTGTTTGTATAGTTCGCACACTAGCAGTGGCAAGGAATACGAAATTTATTGTCCCCAATTTAGTGTCTTGTAAATAAATGGTTCTGCTAAAGTATTTAATTGAGTGGAAATCAATGCTTTTACCTCATATCAGTCCCAAACACTTGATCTTACCCCCTACAATATCAGTCCATACTGTGTGTCTAGCTTATTAATGACAGGGAGTCGTCACAAAGTAATTAGCTATAAATGGACTGAAAGGCCTCCAACTTCATCAAGCAGGACAGTACAGAAGATCTCCATTTCATAATGCCAATAATGTCCAACTGTGATAGAATTATCACGCATGTAACTTTTGTTGTTTAGTTCGTATAACAATTTATTGCACTCGTCTACGCCTAGTTTCACCTGTTGTGTTTTTGTATCCTCCTGACTTGAACTCATTGCTTGTGCTTTGTTCGAGTTCTTTGCCCATCACCTGTTAAAAAATTTCCGACAGCTTTCTGGAATTTCCACCAGTTGGTGTAGTTGGACTCTGACCTAGTGGAGAACATCTGCTCTTCCAGCCAATGGGCAGCAACCTTCGTCTTTGCACACGAAATCAAAGGCACTGGAATCCTCCCAGGATGCATAAGGATACTTAAATTTTTTTATTTATAGCCCTGGGTGAGCATTTTTAGGCTACGGGCAAACCAGCAACAACATCATGCTGCAGGAGAGACTACACTTTTGGAATTTTGACACCTGACAATCAGCTCCGCAAGACGAGACGCCATCCCCGAGGAGGAGTGGTCCAACACTGCCTAGACAGTTGGGTTGCCAGACCATCTTTAGGCCAAACGTCTCCCCTAACCTGGCCTACGGAGCCCTTTGGTCAAAGCTGTCGAGGTAGATTGTCTGTGGCATGCTTCTGGGTTCCTGTGTGCTTGCCAGTCTTCATGCTCTCTTCTCTTCGTTGACGGACACTGCCAGCAAGCGATCGTCTACTGTGTCCCGTGTTTTGTGCATGGACACCGGCCAGTTATCTGTGGACTTGAGTGGCAGTGCATTCCTTTTTGCGGTGGAGTGGTGGCCCATTGGCAGATCATCTTTGTGCTCCGGTCAGGTGAACAGAACTCTCCTTTTGTAAATAGACTACTTTATATATTTGGCTACGGCATAGTTTAACATTGTATTTATTTAACAGTGTATTTATTTTGAGTGCTTTATTACTGTTGCTTGTTGTTTTATTTTCTTGCACGTCTTGGTATCTATGGTGGAAGGCCTTTGTGTTGATGTTTAGAAAAGAGCAGCAACCATTGAAGTTTGTACAGTTTTATTTAAGCCTCATTTGCTTGCTTTGTGGTGCCTTGACGTTATTGTAATAATTTATATTTTCTTTCTGAGCATTTTAATCAGTTGTAAGTGTTTTTTGTTCTTTTTAGGCACGCATTTGAATTCTGTGGTAGGAGGCTCACGGAATTTGTGTTGGCATAGGCTTACGGAATGTTTTGGGAGAACTTCATATGGGAAGGTCTATTTTCATTTGCGGCATTTGAGTGAAGCAGGTAGGTTGTTACTCGTTGCACTCTTTTAACATTAAGTTATTGAAGTCTTACTGGGAATCAAAGGATTCCAAGAGGTTATATGGTAGATAACC
The DNA here is from genome assembly GCA_023313115.1 of Rhysida immarginata. NCBI lineage: Eukaryota > Metazoa > Arthropoda > Chilopoda > Scolopendromorpha > Scolopendridae > Rhysida > Rhysida immarginata. Next base: position 925,010 of record JAHWFO010022643.1, read on the forward strand.
TGGGAGCGCAACGTAATTTATTTTTTCACATTATTTATAATGAGAGTTGGGTGACTTGATCACCAGGCTCAGGCTGCCTCCGTGCTGTGCGTGTTAGTAAGCCTTGTTTATTTGGAGCCATTGGGTTAAGCCTCATTTGTATTGTTTTGGATTTGAATTCTTATGTGTTGCTCTGGTATTTATTGAAGGGATATTTTTTTTACGTTTCT
>JAHWFO010022643.1:925618-954050 GCA_023313115.1 Rhysida immarginata
ACTGTGTTCCTCCCTCCAAAAGGAACACAGCATTTTCTGTGCTTTGCTGTTTATGTATAATTTATTCTGCTCCTTTTATTTACTTGTTTAAAGTTTATTGAACTTCACTTACTTATTCATTCTTAGCTTGTCATGTATATTAAGTGTATTTTGTTTTGTAACTTAATAAAGACCACATTCTTATAAAGTTACATACAGGGTGCATTATGAAAGTAATGAGCATAAATTCTATCCATTCCAGCACGTTCGGACTGGTCGAAAAATGTGGTGGGGGATCTGCCCTTCCAAACTCGCCCGGTCTCAGTTCGCTCCGAGCAGTACGTAAGTTTGACTCCTTTCTTTGACGAGAGTAACTCACTCGCTTTGGAGTCACTCATTTCATCACACAACAATATGCTAGTGATTATTTTTGAGATCATGGGATGACCACAAATTTTTGGGGATAGTAGTTAATTATTAACTCCATTACGTGCTGTCATTATGGAATAAGGTAATGGATCTGTATCAAAACTGAAGAACACTGATCGACCACTACTGGAGAATCTAAACATGAACATTATTTGTTCTAAATGACCAATTAGCATGGTATTTCTATGAGAAACAAAATAGTCTCCTTCCCCAAGATGATGTTGTAGTATCATGCTCGAAATTTGCAACCCAATGGCTTTCTGATCTTTGTCCACAAGCTTAGGCGTCCATCTGTTACAGATCTTGGTCAAGGGCAACCTCAATATTATAAGCAGTAATTTTAAGTGGTAAGCCAGTTCACTACTGAAATTCTCTTATTGCTCTTATGAGGTCATTTGACCATTAATTACTGTATAATTTAATCCAAATGTCGCCACTGTATAATTCATTTATTTACTATTTGTTATTTCTTCATCCAATCCCATTCTCGTTCTGTACCATACTTTCTGTATATAAAGGCTTATGTCCTCTTGTGTGTATCCTTGATAACACCAGCAATAAATGGCGAAACTAGTAGGAAACTCTGTTCTCTCTTTGTTTTGTTGTAAAGTCTCTACCAATTTTATCGATAGAAACAGCACCCCTTACTCAATGATGTAATTACATGTGCTGTTGTAGCTCCTGATCTTCCCTTATGCGGTTCATTTTCAACACAGTTCTGCAGAAAAGATTTACACCAATCAAACACACAAGAATGGGACACACAGGACTCCTTACACAAACTTTACTGATAAATTTAATAATTATGAAAAATTTGATAGTGCAATTCAATAAAATCCCCAGCCGAAATTTAGGAGTTTTAATGCTAAAAAGTTTCAGTTTAACGTACTTCGAATTAACGTACATTTCAGATTAATGAACTAATTTTATGTTCTTTCTGATAAATTATCCCTTCATTACAACGTACGTTGTTCGAATGTCTTGCTCCAATTGGTCAATACCTTAAATAGCCCATGCGAAAGTGGCAAATGGCAATGTATCAAAATGAAACGACACGTCATCACTTAAGCCAATGGACTAATTAAGCCAAGTTCACATTTCATTGGTTGGTCAGTGTAGCATATATAAACCGCATGCAACTCAGTCGGGACCCATACTGTACGGCAATGAGACGGGAAGGCTTCACTTGATGGACGATTGCCTATCATCAATACGTTAAGATCATACCGCCATATTTATTTTAATTTTAGTTTCAAGTACATGTACATTTCTCACTGTGTACGTGTATTAACATGGGACAAAAACAAAATGAAATTGAAAGTGACCAGGAAGATGAAGATGGCAGTTTAGAACCAGAGGTAACACCAGTCATTACAGATTGAAAAATTAATCAACTGTAATACTACAGGTTTTCTGGATTTGTATTGAAAATACCCCCCCCCCCCACTTTCAGAATAATGTATAAAATTCCAGTTCCCTTAGAGTACGTTGCAATGGGATTTACTGTATTCAAGTTGAGAATATATGCATGGAGAAGATACTCCACATACCCAAAAGAAAATCATTTCCTGCATGTGTGTACATTTCAGCTGCAATGCAACCAAAACCTTTATTAGAACTTTGTAATATACTAGTCATGACAACAACAAGAGTTCATGTTCTATGAACAGTAAATGCCAGAAATGTTCCTAGAAAATAAGTCTAGATCAAATATGGACCTCACATGTATTAATGGGCTGGTCTTGAGATAGCTGAAATTAAAAAAGTTTCTACCTGTATAAGAAGATAAAATAACTCACCTGATTTCTTGTTGGGGTTAGTGCCAAATCCACCAATTCATTTTCTCTACTTTTGTTGAGATCTTGATTTACAGTGCTTGTAACAGGAACCTTCACAGGACTACCCATTAGAAGATCATTGTTTGGCTCACTTTTCATGAGAGAGTAAATTTAATAGTCAAAAGAATTTCTGCATTAAAATTGAACAAAACAACAACATTAATTAAAAAAGCTTGCCTTACTTGTGATGATGAAGTCCGCCTGAAGGAATTTCCTTTCCAGAACGTTTGGAAACCGGGCTAATTGCTTTCAGAAGAGGATCAAATTTAACATACAGAGACATCCTTGCCAATGCCGATTCAGACAAGTGTTTTCCACCTGCTGACTGCAAATATTCAAAGGCTGATGGATCCTTGAAAACTGGCAGAGTTGAAAATAAATTCCATTAACTTCTCAATCTGATCATCAAAATTTTAAAGCATAAATAAAGAAATCCTCACCATCTGCAGCACATTTGAATTCACCATCAGTGAATTCTGCTACATCTGGACCAGCTTCACTCTTGTTCATTTCCCCTTCCAAGCTTCGAACCATTGAAGAGTCATGTAAATCACCACTCAGCCTTCTTTCTGCTGGACTACCAGTGGAAGTAGGTTCATTATCATCGTTTGGAGAATTCTGGAGAGTACTTAGGGCACCACTTTCCTCTGTAGGAATATTTGGTTGGGTAACTTTAGAAATGGATTTTCGGCTAGCAGGTCTCTGACCAGGCTGTACTGTTGGACTTTGTACTACTGGAGACCCTCCAACCTATAAAAAAATATGGAATTAACATAAAAGCATAATGATAGTAATAAATTCATACACCCAAATAGTAATACATGCATATAATTCCCCCCCCCCCTGCTCAGTTGACTGGTCCTATTTTAGGACTTCAGAATTTATGAGTTTGTTTCCCCCCACCCACCCCAACAATGACCAGATAGAAGGAAATCTCATTGTCCTCAACAGGATAGTGCAAAAAAGAAAATAAATAAATAAATAAATAAATACGACTACTGCATTTAGACAAAAGGTTATCTATAAAGTCAAAAGTAAAAAATTGATACATTTGCTCAGTCCTCCCAATGTCGTGAGAAAAGAAAAAAAATTCTCTCAGGGAAGAAGGGGGTCTTCATTTAAAACTCCAAAAATGGCTCGTCAAAGCCAAATGATTTATTTACAAAAAAAATTAAGTTTCAATAACAAGAGTTCGTACAGTCGAATTTATTGACCTTGTTTTGCTGAAAGAATATTACAGCTATTTCTTCATTTTTAGAAAAAAAAATTAATACTTCTAAAGAGGGTTAACCAAATAAGTAAAATTATGGGACAACACCATGAGAAACAGAAAAATAGCAAATTCTCCACGTTAAAAAAGCTGCAAACAAGACTGAAGAATGAAGATGTCGCAGTTACACAAGGAGATAAAGGCAACATAATAGTGATTATAAAAAATGAGGTGTTAAGAAAGAAAACTTATAATTTTATTAAAGAGAACAATTTCATAGAAATGAAAAAAGACCCAACAACCAAATTTCAAAGATAAGTGTTAAATCTCACAAAAAGTTTTAAGTCTCCATTATTCAAAGGTAGAAAGCTCCAAATGAGAAACCCATCAGCCCCAATTATGAAACCTAGAGTTAAAATACCTAAACAGGACTACCCAATAAGACCCGTAGTGAACAACATAAATAGTCCTACTTAAACCTAGCGAAATTCATACAAGGACAATTACGTGATCATCTGGGATTAGAATACACATATGCAATAAAGAAAACCGTCGAAGTATTTGAAAGAATACAGCAAGCAAAACTGAAACCGAAAATCAATTTAGTATCATTTGATATTATTAATATGTACACAAACGTTAATGTGCAAGAGACTATAAAAATAATAGAAGAAAAATTAATAAAAAACAATATAGACGAAAATACAAAGACATAGTTAACTCTCTAAAAGTAATCTGTAGTCAAAATTATTTTAAATTTGAAAACAAAATATTTGAACAAAAATATGGTTAGGAATGGGCAACCCAATAAGCGGTGTAATGTCAGAAGCATTCCTACAGAATTTTGAAGAAACACACATGAACACACTCATGAAAGAAAGTAATTGAATACATGAGATATGTAGATGATAGCCTTTGGATAATAGAAGATGACACAGAAATAGAAAAACTAAATACCTTAAACAATATATACAATTTACATTTGAACTAGAAATAAATAATAAAATTAACTTTTTAGATATAGAAATAAGCAAAATGTTAGTAAATGGAAAATCAGTTTTAGAATATAACATATACAGAAAACCAACAGCTACAATAAGCAAAATACACAAAACCTCTAACCAACCAGAGGAACATAGAAAAGCGGTCTTTAGAAATCTAATTAATAGAGCGACAATATACCCATTAAGTATAACAGATAAAGAAAAAGAAATGGATACAATAAAAGCAATAGGAATAGGGAACGGGTATCAAGAAAGCGAAATGGATAAAATTATTTTCGAATTATTTTGAGATTTTTTTTGTATTGTTGCTTATTTGATTCTGAACAAGTTTGTAAATTTTTTTATGTGTGCGTATCTCCTGAGGTTTAGTAGATGTGATTTGCACATGACCTAATTTGCATATTGACAACACTGTAAGAATACAATAACAAAGAACAAAATAAAAAGAGAAAAAAATTGACAAAAGCAAAATAATTTGTATATCATTTTACGGGAATATAAGTTACCAGATCAAGAAAATTCTAGAGAAAAAAGGAGTAAAAATAGTATTTAAACCAATAAATAGATTAATTAATATCTTAGAAAACAAAAACGAATACTACAAAAAGGTTAACAGTGGAGGACCGCAAATCCGGAAACCGTAAATCTGGAATATAATAATTGTTTTAATTGTATAAGTGTGAAAACTTTTATTTTAAATGAAATTTAAAATAACCATCATCAGAAACTATTTAATTAAATATGCACACATGCGTTAAATATATATGGAAAACCACAAAACCAGAAAGTTTCTAGTCCCGAGCATTCCGGATTTGTGGTCCTCCACTATACAGGGTGTAACTAAAGGTGTGTTACAAACTTTGGGGAATGATAGAACTGGTCAAAATAAGCATTTTTTGTTCTATGAAGATTGGTCCACAACTGCATTGTTTAAGAGTTATAGCAACTGTTCAAAATGACGCCCTTCAGCGTCAATGCAGGCTTGCATTCGTCGCTGTACGTTGCAAGACACCCGTTGCAGCATCTGCTGGGAGTCCCTGATGTTGTCTGCTGCTACAGCCAATCGTGCGATGAGTTCCTCCACTGAATTAACATTGCTTCGTAGATCAGGGACTTTAGGTGGCCCCACACAAAGAAATCCAATGGTGTTAGGTCTGGTGATCGTGGCGGCCAGGTAACTGGACCACCCCGTCCAATCCAACGATCGCCAAACGTATCAGTGAGGAAGGCCCGGACATGCTGTGAGAAATGTGGAGGTGCACCATCATGTTGGAACCACATTACTTGACGGATGTTAAGAGGTATGTCATCCAACAGTTCAGGCAGCACCTCCTGAAGAAAGACGAGGTAGGTTTGTGCATTCATACGAGCTGGGAGAATTTACGGCCCAATGAGGCGATTGCCAACAATACCAGCCCTTCCATTACCGTCTGCAGCACCGTACACTAACAACATGTCAGTGCACTCGTTAAAGGTGTAGTCCATATCCGGATGCGATCACACACGTTAGATTTTTTAGTGTGCAGGATCTGCTTGCATGGTAATGTGATGGTGTGGTCATGTTACTTTAAAAATTTACATGACCATACCATAATTCAGAAAGGGGTGTGTCATAAGCCTGCATTGATGCTGAAGACGTCATTTTGAACAGTGGCTATAACTCTTAAACGATGCAGTTGTGGACCAATGTTCATAGAACAAAAAATGCTTATTTTGACCAGTTCTATCATTCCCCAAAGTTTGTAACACATCTTTAGTTACACCCTGTATATGGAATTGAATGTACCAATTGCAAAAAGTGTTATGTAGGAAAAAGTTACAGAAACATGAACATCCGTTTTAAGGAACACATTTATTATATTAAAACTGGTATGACAAGTTCAAAATTCTCATAGCATATACTAAACACTAAACACAGTCTAGGCAAAAGGGTAGATATATGTAAAACATCATTTATAGTAACAATGATAAAAGAGTAATGTTAGTAATAACAAATATGATAATATTCATTATGAACAAATACTACCCCCATAAAATATTAAATAATATGGAAGACAATGACAGCAATTTATTATTTAATCAATTATTGAAAGAAACAAGTATTCAAAAATTGATATATAAAAACAGAAATATAAAAATGATTTGTGAATGACAAAAAATAAACAATAACTCTTAATGACAATTACATCACAAAAAAGTAACGTTTTTCTCTTAACAATTATATAAGAACTTTAAATCCTTGTTAAAATATACAATTACAACTGATGATGCCATAAGAAAGGCGAAAGTCGACTCTTGTACAGTTATAGTGAAATAAAATTATTTATACCAATAACAACAAATGCGAGTGCTAGAACTTGACTGATGTCATCTCAATTTATTCTAAATGAAAAGCAGAACTAAGTAAGTACATTATGAAGGGTTAACCAATTGTCAAAAAGTACAGGGAGAGTCAAAAGTCGTTGGACACCTTTCTATCTTGGATACAATGTAGTTATGCAAATTCCAATACAGGGAATAAATAGGAACTTGAGATTGTTTTGTTGCCGAGCTTGCAATGAGGATTGTGGGTGATCCGCTCATCGGATTTTGGTGAACTTTTTTGTTTTATTTGGAATCTGCTGTTGAACAAATGCGCAGTAGGAATTTGTGTATCTCTTACGGTTTTCGAGATAAAATTTAGATGTGTCCTAATTTGCATATTTGAGATGATGAAAGGTGCTCCATCAGATAGAGCACCCTCAAGTTCCTATTCATGCCCTGTATTGGAATTTGCATAACTACATTGGTATCCAAGATAGGAAGGTGTCCAACAGCTTTTGACTTGCCTTGTACATCAAGGCACAGTTTACGTGTGTATTAATTTCATTTGGTTCTGCAATTTGTTGTTTTGGAAGAGTTAGTTGCACAAAATTTGTATGCATCTGATGAAAAAAAATTGTTTAAACTGATGTTTTTTTTTCAATATTTCAACAAATCTTGAATCATGTTTTTAAGTCAAATTCAGTGGAAAAAAAAAATTTGAATTAAGGAAATGAAAACACTTGCTCCTTTAATGATGACACCTTCGGCTTGTTTCCACATTACTCTCGACTCTGCAGATGGCTCACTGCTTAAAAAAAAGCGTTAGCAGCATCAAGCTGTTGAACATTTTGCTAACTTGGATGTCCACTTTATTACATTATACAGGGTATCCCATAAAGTACTCCCCGATTTTAAGAGTAAATATCTCGGAAACTGAGATTGATAGAAGAATGAAACAAGTGGTATGTTTATTTCGAAAGCCGTAAAAATCCGATATAGAAGTTTCAAATTTAGTTACAAATTAATTACAAATGTTGCCGACAGGTGGCGCTGTACATAGAATATTGGAAACTTCATTTTTCTTTTGTACCATCTGTGCTTGTAAGGGGCACATTTTGAATCAATTGTGATGTGATTTCAATGGCTGCTTGCAAAGGACAGTATAGTCTATTTCTGAGGACCCTGTACTGTAGTGTGACCAGATCGCCTGCCTTGTCCCCGGTGAATAAGCATCCCTGGAAGTTAATAATTCCCCAAAAACGTTCCCGAAAATGAATACAATCTCAGAATTTATTAATTTAATTGTTGTTCAGAAAATGTTCGAATTGATGTGGCCCCCCCCCCCCCTTTGTATTTCTTGTTTTGTGTATTATCACCCCAACTCTCGCGCAATTAGGCCCAACAATGCTAAACAATGGTACTCAGGACTGATATGAAACGCTGCTGACACCAAATGGGCTGTCTCACTAATTAAGACTGTATAAATATATCTAGAGAGTATTGGACTGATGTACTGACCAATGCATATATACTGCATTTATTCATGTGTAATACAAAAACTTTTGACATAAAAAGCATCTAAATCAGAGAGGTCGCAAGAAGTTACTCTAACAGCCGTATTCACGACCTAGTAGCAAACCGCGTCTCAGTATCAAAAGTGAGTAGCAGCAAAAAATGGTATTAACAAAGACATAAACTGCGTATTACGTCTCAGAAATGACGTCAACTTCGTCGCAAATCTGAGACTGAGAAAAGAAGGTGACAAGACGTAAAGTTCTTCTCTCGTTTTAATTACCACCCAATGTAAGTAGGTCCTTCTATAGTTTTTATATCTCTCCCGGTCACACCCTACAATGTCACGTGACTTCCAGTCACAGACAATGCCATGCAACTTCCAGTTTGCCTCCTAGTGGCGTCCCCAGTTGCATGAAAAAAAAATCTGGTTACACTATCATACTGTAACTACAGCGTGCAGTGCCACCCGTTGGCAACATTTGTAACCAATTTGTAACTATTCTGCATTATTCGTATTTTTTTTCATTTATTCGAAAACTATTTGCCACAAATACGTGATTTTTGTTTATTTACTGTGCAAGCATTCAAAATGTAATTTTGAAACTTCTGTATCAGATTTTTACAGGTTTTGAAATAAACATACCACTCGTTTCTTTCTTCTCTTGATCTTAGTTTCTGGGATATTTACTCTTACTTTGTGGAACATCCTATATCTACGAATGCAGCACCAACTATCAGCCATCTGTGGCTGAAGTACGGCAAACTTTGGAAATTGGCATTAAAACCCCAATTTTTACATAATTCACAGCTCATTTGAGGGAAACAAATTATTGCATAAAATATATTAAGACATCCTGCATCTAATGACAACAAAACCAACAAGTGAAAATTCCGTGCCACATAACACCAGAAATAAGTTTTTTCTTAAATTTACTTAAAACCTATTTTCATGTTCAATTATGTCTAAAAGAATGAAGAAAACCATTATTAGAAAATATCCCATATTTTCGTACATTTAGTCTGCAAATAGTCTGCAAACTAAACGCAGTATTTTGCTTTGAAATTTTACCTAAAACTGACTACAGTGGGTGATCGGTTAGCAAACAGTTCGGATAACTAACACTAGAAGAAGCGGTTTAAGATTTGCAGAACTATTTTTCTGTCTCTCTCAATTTCTGGAATGAGACTTTGACAGTTGTATATATAACCAGAATCATTAGACAAATAAGGTCTAATGATTGTGGTTAGTTCCCCAATGCTATGGTTTGTCCACTGCACATAAAGATGTGATACTAGTGCCAGCTGTTGGGCACTTACCGAATCGCTGTCGGTTGTAGAATAAAGCAATGCACATTGGACAGAAAAAACTATTAAGAAAATAAAAACCAAAAATAACTGATGAAAACGCAATGTATTGTTGTTTTGACATAAGAATAAACATTTCGTATAGTAAGAAATTATATAATTTTTAATTTTTGGATATCTAGAAAGAATTAATGAAATTCCCATGACAATCAAACGTAAATCGATGATCGGTTAATGAACTTAATCCATTCCAAGACTAGTTTGCTACCAGAATTGTTCATTAATCGATCACACCCACTATAAACGCGGGGCAGATTTGGTGCAAATGTTAATGGCCATCATAAGCAAAGAGTTTAACATTTTAAAACACTTTTAGAATACAGTTGAACCCACTTGTAATGGCCAGTCGAGAGAATTGAAAAAAACCTCTTATAAGCAGACTTTTCAGAAAGAAATCTGTAATGGTGGAAAATTGAAAAGTGACTTATATGCAGAAAGCTCTTTTACTAATCAAAAGGCTAGTTTAATTTCAACCATCAGGCAATGCATGTCAAATTGGAAAAATTATGATAGTTTTTCAACTTAAATAAAGGAATAAATTACCAAAACCACATTAACAAATTTTTTTGCATTAAAGTTGGACAGAGAAATTTGATTATTATAGATTTATAAAGGAGAGAACAAAATTCCAGTGTTCAAATTATTATAGTTTTATAAACTCGCAGATGATTAAAATAAAATTTCCAGTGTTCAAATTAAAGACAAAAAAAAAAAGAAACTCTTTCACCACAACAAAATAAGATTAAAAAAGATATGACCTGGAAGTGCTTTGCTATCGTTCAGCAGCCAAGGAGAATACCAAAGTGAACTGAATGATGATAGCAAAGCTGTCGAAAGGCGCTTCCAGGTCATATCTTTTATTCTTATTTTGTTGTGGTGAAAGAGTTTCTTTATTTTTATATCTTTAATTATTACTATCCACATAATGGTTAACAATATTTTTTAGTGTTCAAATGTTTATTAATAGGCTAGCACGATGAGTTCAACATTTTATGTAGTCTATTAATTGTTTAAAAGAAGATTTAAGTAAAATAAAAATAAAAAATCAATGTTTATTCTTAAAAAAATGAGCCAACAACAACACTTATTTCAATTTTTTCACACTTGAATAACATTGACTTTACAAGCAGCCAAAGTTTCAGTTTCATTTTTCCCAATTCCGCAACCAGAAATTATCATTGAGCTGCCACTACAGATGGATGTAAAATTGCACTGATGATAATATACTCTGCATCTAAAAATAAAATTAGCTTTTCATAACTTCTATAATTTATAAACAAACTGAATATGGCAGAGTTATCCCAGAAAATGTTAGGGTTGGAAAGCTTACAAGACAAAAAGAATCACGTGGCAGATTTTCACTTACACTGATAGAAACAAGATATTTGCAATAACAAGCAAGCAAAAAATGAGTAGAGATTTGTACTGTATTTGCAAATTAAAATGTATGAAACAAGTTATCAGCGATTGAGGTCTTGTATGCTTTTTTTTTATGAACTACTTCCGTCACATGGTATGGTGATTGCCGATATCTCTGCTTGGTCTTTTCAAATTTACTGTAAAATGTGGATTATGTGAAAAAATTTCAGAATGCATATTTTATTAAATGCGGACTCAATGCACAAAAATACAGTATATCAATTGTTTGCATTGTTTGTTTATCAATTTGTTTTCTTTTTTGCATTAATCACATATCTTTTAATAAATTAAGAATATTAAGTTGTAAGTTATAAAAGTCAATGAATGGCATACAATCATATCTCTATTTATTAATTATATTTTTAACTATCATCATAAAAAATTACATCAACCTTGATAAAGAAATTACTTCTAAATTTTTTTGTAAAATGCAAAGATCAGCAATTATTTCTTCTGTTAACTTCTGTCTGAGCTAATTCCAAAATTTTAGCCTCATTTGCTTTTAGATTTTTTAATTCCAGCTTGCCTCCTTTTTCCTTTTCAAGAGTACTGCTTTCTGTTTTTCATCTTAAACAGATTTTCATCTTTTGCTTTGGCAAATTTCATTCTTGCATTTCTAGCATTAAGTATCATTTATTTGAATATCTCAATTATTAAGGCCTCCTTGTGCGACTAGTGTTTAATCTCTCATATTATCCCATACGCAATCACTATTAAGAGAAAATCTTTTATCTAAATTTGCCATGAACAATTTTTACTGTCGATCAATCACAAAACTATAAATAAAGGAGAAAATGCGAGTTTCTCAAACGAAACAATTTGATAAAAATAATCACCGGAATAACTTTCGGATTCATATCGGGTGATCAGGGTGGCCATATCATGCGCTGGAATTGCCCCGAATGCTCCTCAAACCAATCGCAAACAATCTGGCCCGATAGCATGGTGCATTGTCATCCTGGAAAATCCCATCGTTGTCAGAGTTATGTGAAGTCCATGAAGGGCTGCAGATGGTCAGCAAGCAGCTGGACATAGTGCTGGCCAGTCAGTGAACAACCTACCTTAACCAAAGGACCCAAGCCATGCCACGAAAAAACACCCACACCATTACGGAGCCATCACCGGCTTGCACAATGCATGCTTGACAACTTGGGTCCATGGCCTCATGGGATCTGCATCACACAGGAACCCTACCATCAGCTGGTATCAAGACTCATCAGACCAGGTCACATGTTTCCAGTTGTCAAGTGTCCAGTCGATGTGTTCATGGACCCAGAAGATACGTTGCTGACGATGTCTTGTTGTTAGCAAGGGCACCCTTCTTACTTCCAAATCCCATGGACACCAGATTTCGTTGCACAGTTCGCATCGATACAGCTCTAGTATCACCCTGGTTAAAATCTGATGTCATCTGGCATCCTGTCAGTTGCCTGTTAGCGGTGACCATCCTACTCGGATGCGGTTGGTCCCGTTCTTTGAGGTGTGGTCGACCACTGCATTGTTCATAGTGGGAGGTAATGCCATCAAGTTGGTACTCTTGAAACTGTGGACCTGGGATGTTGAATTCTTGAGCCACGTCTGATATTGAATGACCCATACATCGTGCTACACATACCAGGTCACGTTCGAACTGATAGCTCTCGTCGTGTAGCCATTATCATACTGAACATCTCATCCCTTACTGACGACGTGTAACTAAACTTACTGACACTGACTTGCATATTTATGCTGTTTGGACATGATGCTACTGCCACTTGAAAAATAGTCCATTGCTATCCCATGGCTTTTGAGTCTTAGCATGTTCAGCAACAGTTGCGTTCAACCAATTCTTTTTGCATAGTATTACAGGGTGTCCAGCGAGTTATTCAAAAAAAATTCCCCTATAATTCCCGTATATTTCCAGTAATTTCTCAAAAATTTCACATTCTAAATACACTTAATGTGACTATTTATTAAATATTCTTCACATAATTATGTAAATAACAAACTTTAGGAAGGGTCTTTATCTATACAAATTAAAATTTTTAATCATATTTTATTTCTGATGAAGTTCTTTCATCGCTTCATCAATAGCTGTAACTTCTCTCACTGTTTCATCAATGAGCTTGCGTTTCTTTGCCTGTAAAAAAAAAATCTATCTTGATAGAAAAATGACTGAAAGAAGAGAGAAGATAACCTAAAAACTGATTATGAAAAAGTTTACTTACAATTATGAAGTCTTCCAATGAAATTGTTACGATCAACACGTTTATATATACCCCAGACATACAAATAAAGCACCAATGGGAGGCTAGTACCAATTCTCGAAACCAGATTGGCTACTGTATCAGTTACAATACAAACATAGGAGCAGAATCGTTCAATGGATTTGTAAATAATTTCACCGCGATTAAAAACACACAAAAATTTTTATTTATTGCTACTTTAGGAAAACTGTCTATAAAATATTAATCACTGAAGAGTCTCTTTTGAAAAAAAAAAAAAAGTCACTAAAAAAAAATTTATTTTTTTTTTTTAATTTCCCGTATAATTCCCATACTTCCGGGATCGCTGGACACCCTGTATTAACATGGAAGAATAACAATGAAGTGCCTCTTGTAGCACTTCCAAAGCTAAAATGTGTCACTTGCTGCTATAGCAGTACACCTGGTGGCCAACATGAATGCGCTTACACTCCTATGACCTTTTATAGGACTATACAATTATAGATGCCTTTGAAATAATTGAACATTTGATATTTCATTAACCCGGCGTCACTCGCGCGAGCGGTGTTTACACCGCACTTTTTGATTTTTTTGATTTAGCTCATCATACAGTGGCACTACCTTGTGATGACTTCCATGTATTCCAAGTACAACTTATTGGCAACAGCTAGCGCCAATAAAAAATGTTAAAATTAAAAATTAAAAAAGTTAAACTTAACAAATTAGAATGTAAAAATTAAAAAAAAAAGCTACGATTTTGGCATAAATTTATAAAAGTATAATAAAAATCATTTTGTTATTTTATCTCACTGAGTTCTTTTTTATCAAATAAAATCACTTTTAAAAAGTGCGGTGTAAACACCGCAGCGCGGGTAGTGCTGTTATAAAATTTGACGCGAGTGACGCCGGGTTAAAAAATTTTGAATTTGCATTAAATGATTGTTTTTATAGGAAATAAATGCTTTTCTTTCATTCAATATTTATTTTCTCTACTCATTTTATGACCCATTTCAAATTTAATAAGGGCCTGGTTTTGGAGCACTTTTTTTTTTAAAATGGGAGAAAAATGTTTTGGAATGACTGATGATGCGACCAAGGAAAGAATTTATTTGAATTTATTTTTTAAAGACTGAGGGGCTATGCCCACCGCTGATATTGCACTCCCACAGAATTCAGTGTTACTCCGTTTTGGGGAACTATTTAGTTGACAAGAAAGGGATCATAAAGATTGCAAGGCTGAAACCTTTTTTCCCGAGAACTTTTTTCGAGTTGATCTCAGATTGACCTCCGTTGAATGAATGAGACTTTAGCGGTAATGACTACAGGACTGGAAACTCCTTTCGCTCATACAACGTCATCGATCTTCCCCCTATCTCGAGAATGTTTTTCGCAGTGTTCAGTAAATAGTGAATATTTGTTCATTTTATTATATAAATAATAAAAATTTTCAAAATTAAATTATGCATTATGCAGTTTTATTTAATTATTTACTTAATTTTATAGTATCGAAAATTTTGATGTCAGTTGCCCTTTAAATAGGGACCCCTATTTTTAATGGTATATTCAGATTGTACACAATATTCGAGAAAGGTTTTATTCTTGGTGTTTTTTCAATTGATCCAACCGTTTAGGAGATAGAGGCCCTGAAAGTGTGGAACTTTTAAAGTTTTGTACTCAATTTTATCGATGAAGACAAAGATAGAGAGTGGGTCTTACAGACATTCCTATTCCACTTTTTGATAGTCTTTAAGAATCCATAGTCAGAATTTTAAAAAATCCAATATTTTTCAATGCACATGCATAGACTATGTCTCCATAGGACTGCTGCCCCGAAAAGTTTACTTGTGCACTAAACAATTTTATCAAGCTAAGATTCACAATAAGTTGTACATCACTTTAAGTGATTAAGTTCTTTCCATTATATTGTTTGGAAGTTTTATGTTTCCATTACCGTTTGAAATCAAAAGATTTTTATTAAGCCTGCCCTTTATCAAACTATATATCGCTTTTAAGTTATTTAGGCCTTTCATATTTACAATTAGGAGACCGTATGTTTCTATTGCCTTGTCCGAGCAGAGAAGCTTTATTTACTTACAGGATTTTGTAATTCAGGCTGACTTAATGACCAACACAATTAATTTAAAAATTAAAGAAAGATAAATCATACTGCATAAGTTAGCACAGTTATGTTTCTAATGCTTGATTCACAATTTGTACATGTACAATTTGAACATTTGAGCTAAAATAAGAATGATTGCTTGTTTCATAATATTCATTCTGGAAAGATTATACTTTATCTCAAGCTAAAACGTTAACCTATATTTTCTTTTACAATTTTGAAATGTCTGTTTATTTATAAACGTTTGCTCAGATTTTAATTTATAACATGGGTTCAATAAAGCTTAAATACTTATCTTTATTGAAATAAACAATGATTTATACCATTAGTATTCTGCTTTGTGACTATATTGATTTCAGCTTGATCTTTAATTTCATTTATTAAGGGATTTAAAACAGCACTATTTAGTTCTTTAATTGTTTTGTCTATCGTACGATCACTAGTTTATGAACACAGCCGCTCGACATATATAATAAGATTGTAAAAAAAAAATTATAAAAGGATTTTTAATTTTGAGACAAAAATGAACATCCACTGCGTTCTATCTCCGGAAATTAGTTACAGTAGATTATATGCACTCTTATGTTCCTTTTTCGAAATTATTACAGTACAGATTCATGCCTTAAGTACTATAATGTTTTAACAATTTCAGGAGACAGAACGCAGTGGATGTTGAAAAGCTTTACTGGTCGAAAATTTATTTCTCTTTTCACCTGTAATATTACAAATTTATTTAACCTGATACATACAGAGAGGCATTTGAGACAACTGAATATCTCGGAAACTAAGCATTGTAAGAACAAATGTCCTAAATCAAAAGTGAATTATTTCTTGGGGGAGATTCATTAGTTAAAAAATTAACCCCCCCCCCCCCCTTGTGAGGGGGGGCTGGGGGAGAGGGTAACTTTGAAATCTTAAATAGGAACCCCTATTTTAATGGTATATTCAGATTGCACAATATTCGAGACATGTTTTATTCTTGGTCTTTTTTCAATTGATACAACCGTTTAGGAGATAGAGGTCCTGAAAGTTTTGAACTCAATTTTATCGAAGACAAAGATAGAGTGGGTCTTACAGACATTCCTATTCCACTTTTTAACGGTCTTTAAGAATCAAGTCAGAACTTCAAAAATCCAATATTTTTCAATACACACGCATAGACTGTTTCCTTAGGACTCTGCCCCCAAAAGTTTACTTGTGCACTAAAAAATTTTGAATTTTTGAAATTCTGACTTCTGATTCTTAAAGTCCATCAAAAAATAGAATAGGAATGTCCGCAGACTCACTATCTCTTTGTCTTCATCGATAAAATTGGGTTCAAAACTGTAAAAGTACCACACCTTCAGGACCTTTATCTCCTAAACGGTTGGATCAATTGAAAAGACACCAAGAATAAAACATTACTTGAATATTGTGTACAATCTGAATAATTCATTAAAAATGGGGGTTCCTATTTAATATTTCAAATTTACCCCCCCCCCCCCCAGCTCCCTTCACAAGGGGGGAGGGGGTAATTTTTTTAACTAATGAATTTCCCCTGCGAAATAATTCATTTTTGATTTTGGGCATTTTTTTGTACAATGCTTAGTTTCAGAGATATTAAGTTGTCTCAAGACAAATGCCTCGCCCTGTATATTGTTTAATTTTTATCAAAAAATTGCAGCACTTTCGAGAATGGTGTCGCCATCTTGTTTTCGAGAATTCACTTTTGCATTAGCTTTTGTTAAGAAAAATTCAGGAAGAAAATGGAATTAATGTACTGTATATTGTATTTACTATAAAATGTACTGTAATGTACCAGTATATTTAATGTACATTAAATATTATATATGCTAGTTTCATTTAAAATTAGTTAGACCGAATTAGTTTTAACCCCCTCCCTACTGTAATTAGTTTGGATACAGAAACTTATGTACCAAATTTCAATCAAAAGATGTCGAAAATATGAAGAGTCTGAATAGACATGGTAAAATCAATAAACAGCTCCATTCTTCTGCTATGCACTTATGCATAACTTGTGTATATGCCACTGTTCAATTTGCATGACAGAGTACATTATTCAATTTATTTTACGATTTTGTTACATTTTTTATAAAAATAAAAGTGAAAATTAAACTTATATACAAGCTTCAATAACAGAAATTATTTCGATAAAAAATACTAAATAATGGCCCTTAAAAATATCCTACTTCATTTATGTGATCACTATTGGGTTAAACATTGAACACAATGGTTTAAACTCATAAGATTTTCAATATCCAATTTTCAAGTCAGTTGATGGCTGATGATTCTAAATCAAACCGCTTTGTTGGCAATATTTAGCATTTAAGTCTAAAAATTTATCAATGCATTGTAATCAAATTCTAATATTTTATTTGCATAACACATTAAGATAAACATCCTTAAAAGTAAACTCAATGATCATAGAAAATAAGCTGTTTGGGAAAAAGTCAATGGACTCCCCCACCATTTGAGGTCTAGGGATGTCAGTCTTACAACAGTACAGGAAGTTCCTGGAACTCGTTGAATATCTCAAGGAATCCTACTTTAATGTAGGGCTGATTGCATCCAACTGGTATCGTAATCTTGTAGAAAGTATGCCCTGTAGGATCGCTGCAGTCAGTGCAGCTAAAACTAGTCCTACATGTAGTAACCGATAAGAAAGGCCTCACCAATTCGCACTGAGGCAGGGCTTGGAGCCTGACAACAAATGGAGACTTTAATTTTCTTAACTGACACCAGTGGTGCTGCGTGCCCGAGAAATTTAAGTGTTGCTCAAGCTGAAGGCTCCACGAAAAATTTTATTTAAGAGCTAATTTCAAAATATTAAACAATTTAATTGAATTTTTGACTAAATTCAAAAACAATTAGTATTATTTAAATAACCTTGTCCATTTTGATTTTTTTATTTTATATCATTATGTGGTTGAAGTGTGTATAATATTTATATAAAATCGGCGACGGTGGACATTGTCACAACAAAGAAAAAATCTAACAATGGGTTATTTCCCGATTGTACAATCGGGTGGGTTCGCTTCTAGTTTTAATATAATATTCTTCTAACATCAGTCTTATTTTGGTGTCCTCCACTTCACCCCTTCCACTCTCGCCCCCTGCAAAAATCCTTTTAGGACCCTGCAGAGAGGTTAACAAGTCAAATAGAAAACTAAGAATTGAGTTATTTAGAATACTTACCTAACCTAACCCACGAAATTCTCCTTAAATACAATTAAAAACACTAATGTGAAAGATTGACTTTATTTTTCATAATAATAAAGAGGCAAAACAAAACTTTTTTTAATAGCATAGTAAATATGAACACTTCTGTATACAAGAAACAAATATTCAAATACCATGGCTTATCATTAATTATTAAAAAGAATTGAGTTATATTTTATGATATTACACATTTCTATATAAGGGACAACAAGAATGATCTTGCACAGTGAGAAAGAACAATTTTATCTGAACAGTTCCAAAAATTGTGCGCTTCTCCCAAAGTTTTATGCATTAAAAGTCCTTATCCATGCTCCATTTTCATCATAAATGAAATAAAATTAATTTTAAAACGTAGACAGCCTCATTCATTAGTATTTATGGATTTTATTTTATTAAATTTAAATTGTTGTGGTTAAAAAGCTGTATGAATCAATCTTTCTATAACTATGTTCCACACAGCTTATTGTGCTGAATAATTTTATTTAAAAAAAAAAAAAAAAAAAAAAAAAAAAAAAAAAAAAGTTTTTTTTTTTTTTTTTTTTTTTAATTCCTTTGTATTTATCGGTCTTTCGATTTGAAATGCTCCCAGGTACTACTGCAAATGCATAGAAAATGCTTCCCTCAATTCTCAGGCATACAGCGCCATCTGATTGCAGTGGAAACTTTGCAAACTAGATTTACTGCCAGGCGTTTTCAGGGCAATTGGGCAGGGCTTTCTTATCGGGTACGTCCTACATTGTATTAAAACAGTCCTACATCTGGTTACTTTTTCCCAAGTAGTGCACCTACCATACTTTTTCAAATATAGGCCGCTCTAAACCCAAAACAATCAAAAATTTTAGAAGTGCAGCCTGAAAAAATTTTTTTTTCTGAATTAAAAAAATCATTATCGGTAATTTTGGATAGAACAAAAAAAAAAGATCGAACTACTTCGTTTTAGCGTCCCATAGTATATTACATAATAATTTAGATAGTAAATTTATTATTTTATATAACTATCTAGTTTATTTTTATATACTTATGAAACTTTTATAATTTTATTAATGATATGTATAAATAATTACAGTAAATTCATTTTATTGAGCTAGTATAACTTTTTTCATCAGGGCAGCCATAGTTCTATCAACTAAATGCTAACCAATAGCACGATAGAGCATTTATGACATCACAACACCTTGGAGTAGAATGCGCTTGAAGATAACGCCGACTATAACTTTAACACGCGAGGTACATAATGAAGCAATAATTTATGAATGAAAATATGTGACTGGTTAATTATTGTTCTGAAGGGTTAGAATATTAATTTCATTGTTAGAAAACGATTGAACAAAGGCTGGATAATTTAAAGCCATGAACTCAAATCCACCACGTTTTTATCGGATAATTTTTTTACCGATTAAGAGATCGATTTACCTTTTCAAAAATATAAAATGTAACAGAATTTTCGTATAAAAAGATAGGAAGCAAATATAAGAGTAAATAGGTATAATATGAACGGATTGTATTGGCTATCGACCAAAAATTATTCCGCTATTAAAAAAAAAAAAAATACTCATCTGCAACTGAAAATCGGGAGCATTTTTTTTTTTTTTTTGTAGGGGAATGGGGTAATCTTTTATTAATAGAAGACAGAAATTGAACTCTATTTATCATATGAGACAATTGTACTTATTTATACAAAATTTTTAGTAAAATAGAGTCGAATTATTGTTAGCTTTATTTATATTAATGAGGGGGGGGGGGGGGGGGGGGGGCGCCAACTGAATAACATCAATAACAGGAGTAACGTCAATGCCAAAAGCTAAATGATTTTTGGTCGATAGTCAATACATATAGTTCTACATTAGATTAATAGTCAATACATATTTTATATTTGCTTCCTTTCTTTTTATAGGAAACTTCTATTATATTTTATACTTTTTGAAAAGGTAAATCGATCGTAGATTGGCAAAAAATATCAGATAAAAACCCGGTGGATTTGATTTCTTGGCTTTAAATTAACCAGCTTTTGTTGAATCGTTTTCTAACAATGAAATTATTATTCTAAACCTTCAGAACAATAATTAACCAGTCATGTATATTTTCATTCATACATTATTATGAAATTCACGTGTTAAAGCTATTGTCCGCAATAGTTGGCAAATCCTTCAAGCCCACCATAGTCTAAGGAAGTCTAAGGAAGTGATGGAGTTGAAATTATCCATAGAATTTTCCTTTAAAACTCAAGACTGCCTATCTTGATCAAGATCGTACTTTAATGTAAAAGTGGATATTCAAACAGATAAGGGAAAAAAAGCTACTAAACAGATCTTACCTTATTTAAATCATTTCTAGTATCAGTATTATCAGATCCAGAATTCTCCAAAGATGTTCTACCCGAAGAGGAATGCGGGGAATCACGTGACACGGAAGACGATTTACTAGATCTTCTCAAGTGATGGTCTTTCGAGTGGTCTGCAGGAGATTCTTTCACGGATGGTCTACCAGAACGAGACGATGGTGAACGAAAGGTTTTATTTTCACTATCACTTACGGACACATGGTCCCCACTCCCTTTACGTTCCGAGTCCAAGCCACCACTGTCGTGAGTTTTCCTCTTTGGAGAACCCGACTTGGGACTGTCCCGCGTCATTGAACTTCTTCGTGGAGTTTTACCAACAGGAGTTTTGGAGCTCATATCATCATTTTTCAACCCACCACCAACTTTCTGCCCATCACCAACATTCGAGTTGCACTTTGAAGATGGTGGCAATTTTGGTTTAGCTTCAAACGGGTTGACATTTTCATCATACTCATTATCACCACATGAAGGAGATGACTGTTCATTGTTTTCCACATCAGCCATTCTATCTTTCATAGTTTGAGATTCCTGATCGTCAGCTAAATGGGATAAGTTAATGAGCTCCTCTGCAATATTATAAGCATCCAAAGCAAGCAGCTTTTCTAGCTCAGCCGACTCATCAAGTTGACTTTCTAAACAGGTATAATTTTTATTTTCAACGCTGCTGATATGAATAACAGTATCATTCAAGGAGTTGTTAACTTCAGATTGCCAGCAAACTTTACCAAAGGAAGCATCTAGACAGTGGGCATTTTCATCGTCATTCGATTCTACTTGTATTTCACTCTTAACAAGCAATGAATCTTCAGAAAAAGGTGCTGTATTCAAATTTTTGGATTCATTACTGTTATTGTTTTCCACTGGCACAGGAAGTATTGATTTACCATCAGACTCTAAATCTAAAAGCGAGGTGCTAGGTTGTAAACACTGTTCACACTTTGTTAACGGGACTTCAGCAACAGACCCTTTAGAGGAATCTAAAAAATTACTTTCATCATTATCCACAGAATTAAGTACTTTAATGTGATCGAAATCCTGCCCTTCTGCATCTGTTAAACACAAAGTCTTATTTACAGAATACAATAAGTCCTTGTCTACAATTGTATCATTATCTACTTCAAAATTTTCTTTTTCTTCTACTTTCACATCACTTTCAACAGACTCAACCTCTGGAGATACATTTTCAACAACAGGTAAAGTCAAGTTATTTTTTAACTCTTTAGAATCAAAATCAATGACCAAAGACGATTCAAAAGGTAAATCGGTCTGTGTGTCTAATAAATTACCGTTAAGCTTTTTATCGTGGGAGAGTGTTTTGTCAATCAGATTTGATTCTTCAAGCACAATAGTTGTAGACTGTGAAAGTAAATCTTCAGGCACATGAGCCAACAAAATGCTACTTTCAGGAGAAACACTTAAACAAACATCACTTATAGAAGTTTCTAAGTTATTTTGAATATCACAGTTTTCGATATATAATTTGTCGACAGACGACGAAACCTCTTCAGAAACTGGAGTTTTCTCTTTATCAAAGGCACCGTATTCTTGATTATCTAAAGAAGTCTCTTCTAAACTGTCAAACAAATTGACCTGAGAATTCACATCATGTGGTATAGGAGTTTTTTCTCTATCAAATTCGTCTGGAAAAGCAGGTCTCTGCTGATCAGATGATAAATCTTCCTCAGATTTTTGTGTAGAATTTGAATCGAGAAAAAAATCAGAAAGGTTGAAAGGCTCGGGGGGCAATTCTGGTGAATCACTGGTCCCTTCGCTATCGTTGGCACTTTCGTAATCTGTATCTGATCGTTCAGGATCACGGCGATCATGCAATATTTCGGGCTGTAAAAGATCAGGTAAAAGATTCTGAAGTTCTTCTTTTGCTGTATCAAAACTTGATTCAGAGGGAGTAAACTCTGCACTCGATATGCTTCGGGTGTCCTGCTTGTCATTAAGTACTTCTAGGGTTGTAGGTTTTACTATTTCATCAATCCTTGAGAAAATAAGAAAAAAAAAAATTAATTATCCATGTGTAAAATAGTTTAAAATAATAATTTATCTGACTGCCTATAAGCAGTATGATTTTGAAATAAACTGTTTGGTAGAATCAGAAGGGAAAAAAAAAAAAAAAAAAAAAAAAAAAAACCCTAAAAAATTTAACGGACGGGCTTCTTTTCTAGTTAGGAAAATATCCAAGGCAAAGCTTGTTGAAAAGGCATAACTTAAAATGAATTTTTTTGAGCGAGAATGTTGGCATCTGCATGGTTACTGCAGTGTTAAGGTTATGTATGAATTTTTAAATTGTTAGAGTTGCAGATCAAACATAATTGCAAACTATTATAGATAAAAGCCTCCTTACATCACTACTGAGGTTTTATATAATCCAGTCGAAGCCCATTATTACGAATCCAGTTAATACGAATTGTTGCATGGTCCCCTCCCAGTGAATGCTATTCTTTCACTCTTGGATAATACGAACAAAATTTTGGGCCCCCTGAAGTTTATAATAATGCGATTCAACTGTATTGGGAATTTTAGCACAACAAGGTTTTCTCAATAGATAGTTTGCAATTTTCCTTACAAAAATCAAAAATATATTTAAGGAAATAAGACATTTAAAATTTTTTCTTCTATCAACTTTCGTAATGGAATTTTCCAATATATTCATGGGAATTTCAAAGGTTACCTAAATTATTAGACAGTTTGTGGTTTTTTCATATGAAAATCAAACAAAAGAAAATGACAATTTTAAGTGGGAATTTTGTATTTGCTCATGATTAAGTTTTGTTTTTGTGAAACATGTTATGTAGTGGTGCGCTAAACTGATTTTTCACTTTTAAGAATGTGAAAAATGGATTCTTCCAGTCGATTGAAAGTTAATTATCAACATTTTAGAAGTTTTATCAATATTTTGCTTAAGCTACAGGACTAGGTAATTCTGTTTAATTAATAGGGTTATTGTACTGTCGAAATGCACTGTAGGTCCAAGCTGTTCTTCGGCGGAGCTAAAGTTTGACATCCATCATGAATCAGTCCAAACACGAAACGAGCTGATGTAGAGATAATCGCATACTCATTTCATCAACCGAAAATTGCCTAAGAAATTCCCCTTAAAAAATCTTGGAAAATTCCATGATGAAGGTGGATAGACGAAAACGAAAAATCCAGGTCAAACTAAAAAATGTTAAATGTTGTACCGTAATTTACGGTAATAACGCCGCAGCGTTGGATAAGCCGCATTGATAAAAAAGTATTATTTAAAAAAAATGGTAGTTACGCCGCAGCGATAGTTAAGCCACACCCCCCTCCCCCTTTATGATAGACAAGTAAAACGAATTGGCTTAATTTAAGAGAAACCTTCAAAATCGGAATGAAAAACAAAAGTCAAATATTCTTCATTTTATATATTTTCATCATTACCGTCAGCAATAGTTTTGTATGGTTAACAAGCAGCTCTGATGTACAATCATGACAACGATTTCAGAAAACTGATACTGTGTTCTGATGAAAATCAAACGAAATTAGCACCTTACATACATTACAGTACCTTAATTTTCCTATATATACAATGTACAGTTCATTATTACATTATTTCACTTTTCATCTGAATTTCCCGTCGCCACTTTATCACATCGAAATAAAGTTGCCCTTCATGGATTGAGAAGTTACATTCGTATTTTTTTTTGGCGACAGGAAATTCAAATGAAAAGCCGTATAATGAACTTCAAACGAAATTAGCATATACATGTAATATACATCACAGAACTTTAATTACCCTGTATTTACAATGTGTAGTTTATTATAAATTACATTATTTCACTTTTCATTTGAATTTCCCGTCACCAATAAATACGAATGTAACTTCTCAAATATGAAGGACAACAACATTGTTTCGATGTGATAAAGTGGCATTCTGTTCACTTAGAGGAATTATATTCGTATTTTTTTTGGCAACGGGAAATTCAAATGAAAGGTGAATTAATTTATTGATGAATTGGACACTGTATATGCTGTCTAATCTATAATAACACACGGTAATTTTGTTGTGAATTTCATCAGGACAGTAGTTCGAAGCAGTTTGGAAGCAGAGACCATCAATATTGATGGTCTCTATTTGAAGTAGCGATCTTTGGGAAGAGTTATTTTTGTATTAGAAGTTGGCGACGAGAAATTCAAATAAAAAGTGAATTAATTTATTGTATAATGAACTGGTACTGTATATGCAAAATAATTAATGTATCTTACACTGTAATTTCATCGGGACAAAACTCTCTCCAACTTGTGGATATTGAATTAATTTTTGTATGTTGTTTTTAAATCAATGCTGTTCTTATATCAAACACCACATATAATAAATAAAAAAGAATAAACATTATGGATGTAAACAATCCAGAAGGAGAATTTTCTCCGATGGGAGTTGGAGTTTTTGTCCGGATACCCCCTCCCCCACCTAAAATTTCGTTATATTCGTATTTTTTTTTGGCGACGGGAAATTCAAATGAAAAGTGAAATAATGTAATATCAAGAACAGATGAAGGTACGTTTATCATCTGTTTTTGGTACAGTGCTCCCTCTATATACCGTCAATGGGCATAACTGCAACTTACTCAATATAACGAAGTTTTTTTCCGGAAAATAAAAACTGAAGAGTCATTCATGGTTGGTGGCGATGGTTGATAAAATCATAGTTATGCTCTTAAATATCTACGTCACTCATCAAATATTTACGTTTTCACAATTTCCAAACTTAAATGTTAGCAATTTCCTTAAATTCAAAGGAAGAACGTCCCCTTTTTATTATAATAATTCATCCCAGACTCCGTTAACGGATCAGACTGTGATGCACAATTTTCCGTTTCACCTTGTCCCGAGAACACAAGAATTGGCAAAAGTTGAAAAAAAAACAACATGGCAGCTGCTTTGCTACGATTCCGACAACAAGAATTGGCATAGATGATTAAGAAAAGTTGTTAAAGAAAGCATTATGATTACATACAGGTATTGGACATTGAAACTGAAACACCTTCGCAAATAGCACTGGATACCCCCAGGGCTGAATAGAACCTACTGCTAGGTAATTAATCGTATGCATATCAATGAATCGCGTGTCAGAGGTCTTGGTAGTCACTCCAGTAGAAAAGTTCGATAGTAAGCTTCAAATTGTCTGTGCAGAGCGCTATAATGGGAGACATATCCGACTTCAAAAGAGGGCAGATTGTTGGGGCGCGTCTAGCAGGTGCATCTGTGTCCAAATCTGCCACACTTTGTGATGTCTCACGTGCTACAGTATCCAGGGTGATGTGTGCATATGAACAGGAAGGACGAACCACGTCCAGGAGGAGCAACTGCAGGGGAAAACGGAAGTTGTTGGAAAGAGACGTCAGGACATTGACCAGGATTGTTGCACGAAAGCGGAAAACCACCGCAGCAGAAATCACCGCAGAAATGAATACACACCTCTAGGAACCTGTGTGCACGAAGACAATCCGCCGTTACCTGCATAAATCCAACATCCATGGCAGGGTTGCTATACCGAAGCCTTTCATCAGTAGTACAAATGCCTCCAAGCGGGTTCAGTGGTGCCGGACGCATAAAACCTGGACGTTGGATGACCTCAAACGCGTCATATTCTCGGACGAGTCCAGCTACACTGTCTTCCAAACAACAGGGAGGGTATTCGTCTGGAGGAGCCCCTCAGATGCCTACAACCCAGACTGCTTGGCACCCACAGTCAAACACGGAGGTGGATCAGTAATGGTTTGGGGTGCAAACTGTGCAGGACCTCTACCGATCCTTCCCAAGACGTGTTACTGCTGTGCTGGCTGCCCCGGTGCCCCAACACCTTATTAAATAAAGATTTTGGATTTCTACCAGGTGTTTCAGTTTCAATGTCCAATACCTGTATGGATCAAGCAGTTAAGAAAAAGAGAGGAAATAAGCATCAATAAAATTTATTAGGCTGTGACGAAAACGATATTTAATTGCTTTCATTAGGGATAAATGCCCCGATGTATCGGCAATTTTACATCAGCGTCTGTTTAGCGATTTCGCTTCATGGATATTTCGCTAAAGTAAACAGTTCCACGGGAAAGTAGAAGCTTCTGAATGAAAGTGCTCCTTTTTTCTCCCAATGCTCTGACAGGGATCATTCTGTGAAACTAATATTGTATTTTTCATAACAGTAACTGACAGTCACTTTAATTTTCGTTCATAATTATCATGAAGTTGAAAAAAAAAAAAAAAAACCCAACAGGAAAATGCTAGGCTGTAGCCATCAATAAGAACGAGGCCAGGGAAGAGGGAGAGCCCAGCCTATGGAAGCCTTCAATCTTGAAGGCCTCGGTAAGAAGGACCGTTCAGTCAGCGGTGGCTAAACTTGTTCAATAGTTGAGAATCATGTCTGCCTAGCATTTTCCCTAATTTCTTAATAACTATGGCCAAAATCAAAGTGGTAATCGGGTATGGTTTTGAAGGATACAATATTATTTCAGAGAGCGCTCAGAAACATAGCCTGCATACAATTTCGTCATCTTTTGCAGTTAAAGCGTACATATAAAGAAACCAATCGTACCTTTTAAATATGTCTGTACTGTGCTGGACTATATAAATAAAAATTTGTTTTTATTGCATAAGTTTTATTGATCGTTAATAATTAGATCACATTCGACAGTGATCGATCTTTACAAACGTTCAGATTTCCAAGCAAAAACATCAGGAACCTAATCGGTCAATTAACTGTTCATCCTTTTCGTACATCGGTTTAGATCACAAGTACAGCTCAATCTCTACTCAGTTTTTGCTTGCCTGCAGTCGCAAATTTCCAATTTTTTATCGAAGTGTAAGCGAAACATCTCTAAGCCACGCGATTGCCTTTTGTCTCCCAAGCTTTCCAACCCTAACATAAATTGGTTTAAACTAACATTTTCTGAGATAACTCGTCCGATTTCAATTTATTTATAAATATTTAGATAAAATTATAATAAATTGGTTTAAACTAACTAATTTCGTTATTTACTGATGAAAAGTCTATTATAACGTGACTATTATACAGTATTATTTTCCGATTGCGGAATCTGGAAAAGGTGAAACGAAAAAACGTGAAAACGGAGATTTCGGCTGCTTGTAAGTCAATGTTACTAAAGCGTGGTGAAATCTAAATAAGTGATGTTATTTACTCATTTTTTTCAAATAAACATCGATTTTTGACTTGAATCTTATTCTAAAGCATTTAATAGACTGTATATGATGTAAATCATAGATGCCAATTTATTAATAAACATTTGAAAATCGGAAAATATCTTTTAAACATCCGTTGAGTGTGAATTTTCGTATCCCCTGTCTACAAAACGGCAACTCGTTATAAGAAAATGGATTGGTCCCGACATTGCCGTTATATAGAGGGAGCACTGTAATATATAATGAACAATGCATTGTAAATACAAGGTAATTAAAGTTCTGTGATGTATATTATACACTAATTTCGTTTGAA
>JAHWFO010022643.1:964050-985265 GCA_023313115.1 Rhysida immarginata
GACAGTAGGTCGCAGCGGTGATCGTCTCCCTCTGCTGCAGGAAGCTGTAATGCACTACACCATGGAAGTTCCGCCAAACTGTAACCATGAGCTTCCTGGGGTGCAACGGGGGCTTAGGGAACTATCACGAGGGCTCATCAGCATCCAGCCACTGTGCTGACAGTTTCCTACTGTCGCACAGGAGCCACTTCTCGTCGCAGGTGACAATGCGATCAAGAATCCCCGCTTCTTCATGGCGCAAAAGCAATTCTGTACACACCTCCAACCGACCCTCTTTTTGGTTTTCCGTAAATTCATGTGGGGCCCATTTGTCCTAACTTTTCACCTTGCCGATGGCCCTAAGGTGTCTATTGACAGTCGATGCTGATACAGCACGATCTCCTGCAAGGTCCCGAACAGTTTTTGACGTGTCCTCTTCCACAGATCGCTTCAGATCAGCATCGTTCAACACGTTGGGTGGTCTGCCGCGTGGCTCATTTGGCAGGTCCGTCACTCCCGCCCGGAATTTTCGTGACCAACGTTGGACAGTACGTTCATTTATGGTGCCTATACCGAAAACCTTATTGATGTTTCGAGAGGAGTTGGATGCAGTGTGATTCAACCTGAACTCTTAATGCATTATCACACGTAATTCGTATGAAGTCATGACTATCTTCGCTTGCGCTAAAACAATATTATTTATCATCGCAGACATGCAAATTTCAGGCAGCTGGTAGCTGATACGTTTATCTCTGGAAAAGTTATGGATACTTGCTACTAAATATGGAAACCTTGCTTTTCATTTTCTTAACAGAATTAATAACTGAAAATGACAAATGCATGTTTGTCATGGTATTGCACAGAGGGTCTAGCTTGACGAACGCACGTTCGTCACTGGTCTTGAAGAGGTTAATGATACTGAATGGAAATGTTCTCAAAATTAATGACAAATTTTTTTTGAGAGTACCATTCATTTCTCAAAACAGATTTTTTTTGTGATGAAACTTTACTACTTGATCAGTTTCTAATTTTCTCAATTATTTTCAGAGGGGGGCAAGTGTCCAAATTTTTTTTTTTTTTAATTTAACAAGAAAATTAAATAAATTAATCTATAAAATTTTATATGGCCAATTCTTTCATGTTTTCGTAAACTACATGTCAGAAAGAACATTCAGAGAAAAAATTGTCAGCCTACATTTTTCCATTTAAAAACTGTAGCCAATTTTCAAATTTTCAGAATTTCCTTTGAAGTAACAAATGCATCAAACTTTCTGCAATTACTCCCAACAAAAAGTATATAGAGCAATAAAAATTGGCAAAAGTTCATGAAATTAAGTACACTAGCAGTATACAAAATCTTGGTTCTCAACTAGAAGTAGGTGTCACGGTCTGGATGACTTGACATGGAATGACCCTAAAGCAACTTCCTAAATCTTGGTCTCTATATATCTCATTGGTAATTTTTATCTGCAACATGTGGACAAGTCAAAATTAAGGAGAGACTGGGAAATTTTGGCTATCCTAATAATATCCAATAACCATCTAGAGGAAAAGTAAGACAGTGCATTCACCTGTACATTTCAGATGTCAACATCAAGGTGAAATAGCCAAGCGTGATTTGGGGACGGATAAGAGCAAAGTTTACAATGCAAAGAGTGTCATTTAAGTATTTTCAGAAATAATTCTCCGTCAGAGGAACTGTTATTGTGAGGAGTAATTAAGGAGTTAATGAAGGCTTTGCATGCTCTTATCTCCTCTATGGTAACCACTAGAATTTAACATAAATTTTCTTCGAGCACAGATGGCATTAATTTGGTAGCACATCATATTTTGAGTATACATAACCACTAGAAACGAGTGCAGCTCGAATTTAGTGCATCATTATAAATTTTTCTTTTGGTCTCGTGATTTTATCATGGGAGAAATACTCTTATAGTATAAATTACCAGGGAAATGATTATACCTTTACAAGCTTCATTATTTTCCCAACTTATGATAAAATAATAACAGGTAATTTAATTTAATCTTCAAGCGAAAAAATTTGTAAATAACAAAATTAATATTAAATGCAATAACTGACTAGAATTCTATCGAAAAATAAAAAAAAATTAAGCTTAAATTTTAAGCCTAAAATTGTTAATAATAAAATAGGTTTAAGTTAAAAATGTGTTCAATGAACTGTGAATAAATTAAAACCATTATGCATACAATTGGGTATCAGTCTCTTAAATTGAAGTGAAATGTTACATGCAGATTGTGGAATTACACAATTCACGAAATGCACAACTTTTTGTATTTAATATTAAATTTCATGACTTGTGCAATACCCTTGCACAGTTCGTGAAGAGTGCAAAATTTTACATAATTCATGAAATGTGCACAAATAACCTGTAATTCTCTTGCTTACTCACCTCTGTTATTCTACCTGTTATTGCTGTATATCAATATTAATGCTATATAGTGCTATATGATGCAAGTTCTTACTTCAATTTTATACAATTTTACCTTAGAATTCCATTCATAGTATTGTAGTACAGTTAATTTCTCACCGATTTTAGTTATTTTAAGCGCTATGAACTATTACAGTTATGATGAGCATCAGGGTTTCAAAACCCGCTCCTGCAAGACATGTGGTATTAATAAAAAATGCAATCGTTTTAAAAATCAATTGCGATATAAAAAAAAGTTTTTAATTACAAATACAACAGACTATTTATTATCAAGTTAATAGATATTGGAAAAATAGAAAAAAATTTGTAAAGCAGAGGATAATTTTATGAAATAAAAGTTTCTGAATTAAAGCTAATTTTTACACAAGTTATGAAATATACACAAGGGTTTCTACTCATTTCTGCATTGTATAATATTAGCATGTTAATTAAGTTTTTCAAAACTGGGGGATTTGCACTCCCAGACCAGTTCTCATCAACTGATACATTTGCCTTATTTTACCCTTTACAGTGAAAATATATGAAGAAATAAGTGCACCAGCTCTGTCTTTTCATTGAAGACTTAGGCTTGTCATTTCTCAAAATTGCAGATTCAAATTTCAATATTCTAACTTTTTAAAGAAATATCAAAATTGATTTTTAATACATTATAATTAATATCTTAATTACACATTTTATTTGATTCCATATATTATAATTATTATTATTATTATTAATACAGGATACAGTTGAGGTATAAGACTGATAACTAAATTTAAAACATACATTTGATTCTCAACTTTAGTGTAAACTTTTTAAATAAGAAAATTCCTTTATAATGAAGTGGAAATTTGGGTGAAACAATTTATGATAGTAATAATTTTTTTGGAACTAATGACTAATAGAACAACAACTTTGATAAAACTTTTTTGACAACATCAGAAATAAAAAATGTTTTATCAAAATTGTTCTATTAGTCATTAGTTCCAAAAAAATTATTATTATTTAAGATTACTGTGTGTTGGACGTGTGGATTTTTGCTCTGCTGAGATATGGCTCGTACACTTGGTAATTTTGTTTCGATTTCTTAGAATTTTATATCAACAGATTCAGGAATACCTACAGATCTGAATTATACTTGGCAAGCAGTAATCATAATCCTAGATTATTTATAAGGGACAATTTCTTTTATCGAACTGTAATTCAAAATAGACTTACTGCTGAGATCATATAAAACAACAATGGCTCATTAAACAATTGATTGAATGAGAAAAATTGATTGTTACATCGCAGCATCCTGCATCATATAAATAAATAATCTATCATTATTATCTTTAGCTCTGAAGAGATACAGTGAAAAATTAATTAGTGATAGTTAGTACAGTTTATGGCCCAGCTTTGAAGAGATAAGTCTTCTACCGTTAAAGAAAGCGGCGCTAGACTTGAAAATATACATAGAAAAGATAACTGGTGAAGTAAATGAAATAATAAAGTCTAAATTTCTTGTCAGACAAGTTTGATGATATTGAACAGAAACAAATTTATGAGAGTAAATTAACAAAATTAGAAAATGAAAACACCAAACTATGGTTAGAAAATGAGAATATTAAGATAATGAATGAGGACTTAGTTATACATATGAATAGTTTAGAACAGTATAATTGCTTAAAAAATATAGAAATCACAGGTCTAAACTATAATACAAATGATGAAATTATCCCAAAAATTGAGGAGCTAGCCAAAATTTGAATACAAATTTTGCAAAGGAAGATATAAGTACGGCTTATCCCATTTCAGTAGGAAGGAGTAAAATAACAATTTTAATTTACAAACAGAAAAGCTACCCAAAATTTCTTAGTAAAAAAAAGTTACGAGAAATGGCACGGAATAACAATCAGTTAAAGGATATTTATATTAATGAAAATCTGACAAGTGCAAATCGTTCACTCCTGTTCAGGGTAAAACAGGTTGATAAAGAAAGAAATTGGAAATATGTATGGGTACAACAGGGAAATATTTTTGTACGTAAAAATGATAGAGAAAAGGTGATAAATATCTTACATAAAGAAGACGTTGAGAAACTATAATTTTAAACTGTATTCATCTTTCTTCTGTTTTCCTGGTACAACGGATTCTATGTAGATGACTGATATTAATTCTTAACAAAATGTTTATTTTCCAATTACATTTTATTAACATTAGAAGTATAAGAAAATACTGGAACGAATTTGAACTTTTCGTACATAATGATCGTGAAAATCAAATGTTTCGCAAATGTGTGCACAAAGTGTAAATCTGCGCAATTGGCTGCATTTCAGTGAAAATCATGAAGGTTTGGCAAAAATCGTG
Organism: Rhysida immarginata; assembly: GCA_023313115.1. Classification (NCBI taxonomy): domain Eukaryota; kingdom Metazoa; phylum Arthropoda; class Chilopoda; order Scolopendromorpha; family Scolopendridae; genus Rhysida; species Rhysida immarginata. Next base: position 968,808 of record JAHWFO010022643.1, read on the forward strand.
CACGAAAGTGTAAATAAACGTGGTATGTTTATCCTACTTGAAGTGAACATTAATATGGGAGAACAAGAACTGTTTAATTTAGATGGTTTTAGCAAACATTGTTTTTTAAGAAAAGAACAAAAGGGCGGAGGAGTGATGATTTTTTATAAAAACAATTTAAACATTACTTTTGATATTGTTTTTTGTTTACAGGAATGTGAGGGGATAACCGGTTCATTTCAATTAATAGAAGAGTCGACGACAGATGGGTGTTCATTTGCCTGTATATATAGACCCCCTAATAAGAATATAGATGTTTTTTTAAATTCATTAAAATCATATATTGAAGCAAAAAAGAAACTAGAAAATTTGGTAATTCTAGGAGATACCAACATAGACTTATTAAACGAAAAAAATAAATACGTTGATAAATACTTGTTGAATGCTGCCCAAAATGGAATCCTTCAAAAAGTGAACTCTTCAACAAGAACTGAGATATATAATGGAAAAGTTACTAACTCTATTATTGACCATGTTCTAGTAAGAATACTGAAATGGCAATGCGATGTCAAAGTACTAGATACAAAATTTGCAGATCATAACTTAATAGAATATTCTTTAAAATTAGTAAATGACAATGGATATAAGACGAATGTAATTAATGAGACATCTGTCATTAATAACAGGATGGTTAATTGTCTAATTAAGAATTATAACTGGAACAATATTATGGAACTAACAAATTGTGATGAAATATACGACCTATTGGTAAATGGTTTTAAAGAAATATATGAAAAAGCTACAATGAAAAAACCGCAAAAAAGTAAAAGCAAAAAACCATGGATAACGGAAGAAGTGTTAGATTTATATAAAGCGAAAGAAAAATTATGGAAACAATGCAAACTTTCTAACTTTCCCAAGGAGTTACTACAAGAGTACAAAGAACTAAATAACACTGTCAATTCAAAACTTCGTAGCTTAAAACGTACCTATTTCATGAAATGCTTCCATAAAAACACCAAAAATGCTAAAGAACTCATTTGATCAACAATTTAAGAGGTAATAGAAAAATAGAAAATATAAAAACAAACCATTTTATAGAAAAAAATGTTGAGGCTTTCAGTAAAAATTTCAAAACACAAGTGGATAAAATTAGACAAACAATACTGAAGACTGACCAACATGTTATAAGAGACGAAAGTGTATGCAATACGATAATACTAGATGACACAGAGGAAACTGATATAGTAAGAATAGTAAATAAATTACCTATTAATAAAGGCCCAGGGATCGATAGGATTCGACCGAGAGATATTAAGACTAATTTAAAAACTACTAAAACCTTTAAAACATCTTTAGTGCAATATTAAATAATAAAAATATTCCCAATGCAATGAAAAGAATCAAAATAAGACCTATACATAAAAAAGGTAATAAGGAGGACCTAAATAATTACAGACCTATTGCAATATCATCATATTTGATGAAAATATTAGAATACTGGATAAAGGAAAAACTAGAAATTTTTTTTAGTAAATATAATATATTCCATAAGGAACTCTATGGTTTCAGAAGAGGGATCTCTACCCAAACCCTCCTTTTAGATCTGAATGACAAACTAAGCTATGCATTTCACAAAGGATTATTTGCTACTTTGGTCTTTCTAGATCTTAATAAAGCATATGATATGGTAGATCATACAATATTAACATATAAGCTACATAATTACGGTATTAGAGGAAGCTTTTTAGATATTATTAAAAATTTTCTGAGTGATAGAGAATACATAGTATATTTTAAGGATAAAATATCATCTAGGACTAAAATGGAATGCGGTATCCCACAAGGCTCAGTTTTAAGTCCTTTCATGTTTAATGTTTTTATGAATGATTTGCCCCATTGTGCTGATGATATAGCCCTAGTTTATTTATACGCAGATGATATAGCCATATTATCTATGCACAGAAGCAAACAGCTGGCACTTAAGATAGCACAACAAAATTTAATGAATGTGGTTGAGTGGATACGGAGTAGTATGTTAAGTTTAAATATTCAGAAAACCCATTTAATGAGATTTAAGATTCCCCACAAGAATTATGTGAATTTCTTTGAAGAAAAAATTTATATTCATGAAATACACTGTAATAGATCTTCAGCATGCACGTGTCCAAAAATAAATGATGTCATTAATTTCAAATATCTTGGAATGTATTTTGATGCCCAGCTAAATTGGCATTCACATATTTCCTCTCTGAAGTTATTGTTACATAAAATTATATGTCTGATGTACCTTATTGCCCTATTTACATTAGAAAAATGATGTATAATTCGTTATTTGAATCACGTATTCGTTATGGCTTATTATTATATACATTTGGAATAGAGTTTAAAGATATTAAGATACAAAATAAAATCATTAAACAAATAACATATGGCACTAAATTACAAGAACATCCAATAAATCTTCAATATAAAGGAATTAAAAATTTTAAAAATCGAAACTTTATTTGAATATATGGTTTTCACGCAAAATTATTTTTCGAAAAATTACTTAAAAAGTAAAAAACAAGAATATTCTTTAAGGAAGAATATAAATTTTGACATACCCCAGATTTTTAATAATTTTGGAAAGCGAGAAAGGCAATTTTATGTTCCATACTTATTTAATAATGTACCAGAATGGATGCTAAATTTAACATCTTTTAATTTAATTAAGTCTATATTTTTTTATATTGGAAAAACACAAAATGTAAGCTCAAAATTGGATAAAAGAAGTTTTACGAAAAATGTTTTCCGTTATATATTAAATGGAATAATATATAATTGTTTAAAAATTATATATACTAATGTAGACCTGTTTTTTATATCCATACAAGCCCAGAAAGGGCTTCGGATTTGGGTTTCGAAATTGGCCTCTAGAAATATTAAAGGAAAGAATTGATTATCTTATCGGTGTAAAATATCTTTGTAAAAAGTAAATTTAAATTTTGTAAACGATTCTTGTAAATTTCGTAAAAATTATTTTGACTCAAATGGAATAAAAATTTTAGAATAAAATAAATTTAATTTTTACTAAATAAAAATTTCCTGTATGTGAACAAAAACTTAATTAAATCTAGCTTTTTCTATTGGAAGGGGTATGTAAAACAGATGAATGTAAAGTGATTGTATGCTTGGATGTATACAATTTTCATGAAAAGGTTTTCTTTCTTATATCGATTTTTGAAATTGATTGTAGATTATTGTAAGTTTATGATATTTTGTAATATAATTGGTTTGTCTATAGGCCCTTATTTTTTCCATACAAGCCCTGATGGGGCTTCGGAATGTTTATTTGAAATGATTTTTAATTTGTCCTTTTAAATCGGATGATTGTATCATAATGTATATTTTAAATAAAAAAAAAATAAATAAATAAAAATAAAATTGTTTCACCCAAATTTCCACTTCATTATAAATGAATTTTCTTATTTAAAAAGTTTACAAGTTGACAATCAAATTTACAAGTTGGCAGGGCCTGGTGGGCTTTCACTGAAACAACTTCTGTGAAGTTAAGCAACATCAGGCAAGGCTAGCCACTGGATGGGCAACCATTTAGTGACTCATAATTTTCAGGCCGCCGCAACCATCATACAGCAGCCGTTAATCCAGGTTCATCCAGGGATCCAACTCGTCGGCCCCAGGCCATACAGGCCCTGGATGGACGTACTGAAATACAATATATAAAATAAAGAATATTCAAATTTAATTATTATTATTAAATACTTTTCCAAGTCTGCATCCCATTGGGATAAGAAAATAAAATACGTGCAAGTTAGTTTGGCACTTCATTTGGTGGTGCATTAAGTACTGAGAAATTAAAAGTCTTGCATATAACTTCTGAATGCTACAGTCCATATGTTTACATTCCATTATGCTAAATCTTAGCTGCTCAGGAAACAGATCCCAAAAGTTAACAGTATTTTGCGGAAAAAAATTGCTTAACCTAGCAGGTACAATCATGGGAGCTTTCATTTTATATTGTGTGATGTTCGATCTGAAGAAGACTTTTTGAGCTAGGTTGAAACCAAATGTATCTATGTTATCTGTTATAGATATTTTAGAAGTATTTAAAAGATAACATATTTTAGAAGAAGAATCTATTTTTGATATTTCTTTGCGTTTTAGAGTACTGAATTTTTAACTTGTAAATTTGCGAACTATTTGATCAGTTAACGCTTTTTAATCAGTCAGTTGTCACTTTTTTGTTGTTAGGATATAAAAGATAATTTTAAAATAATTTTGATATAAACTTCATCAATTAAGAAGGGTTAATTCTTTTTTATTTCCTATTTTATCAGCTCTGTCAGATATATCAGGAAGGGAGGGAGGGGCAATTCATTGAATCGTAGGCAGCGATGGCACAAGCTCATGCCCATGTGTTTGTGTTAGTAATGTCAAGCAAATTATCACCATCGAATGTAAAACTGTTGCTCTCATTATTTGATAATTTTTAATGATTATATGGTTTTATAATGACGTACACAATTGTCCGCAACCACAATCTCCTGCGTATCAATAAGCAAGACGCCATGTTTATTCGAGCTCCATGCATTCGCCAATGAGCTTTCTTATCTGTAGCTGCGCAATACATGAAAATGAGCAGAAATCGTTGTGCACAATCTGTGCGTAACATATACAATGAAATCTGACTATGGTACCGTAATTTCACGCGGATAGTCTGCCTCCCAGATAATCCGCAGGGTAAAAAAAACTTTTCCTGTAAAAAATTTCTCAGAAAGTCCGCTTCTCAGAAAATCCACGGAATATCTGAGAGTTCAAGCCAGTGTAAAAAGTGGCTCATTTCAAACCTTTCTCAAAGTAGTAATTTTAAATAGTAATTTAGCTAGTAATTTTATTATTTACATAGCCATCTTCATTACTTTTATATATTTAATGAAACTTTTATAAATTTATTATTTAAATGTGTAAATAATTACAGTATTCTCATTTTAATAAACGAGCGCAACTCCTTATTTCTTCAGCAGCAGCCATGATTCCACCGACACACTCACTGCTGAGTGCTGCCCAATAGCGATAGAGAGTATTCTATGACATAACATCTTCAACTAATCGTGAATCGCCAAGTACAGTGAATTCCGGCCGAGAGTAGCGAATCGCCGACATTAACTTTTTAAAACTTTTTTTCTTAATAATTTATGAATGAAAAGTTATGTCACTGGTTAATTATTGTTCCGAAGGGTTAGAATATTAATTTCAATGTTAGAAAAAGATTGAACAAAGACTCATTAATTTAAAACCATCAATTCAAAGGCCATCGTGTTTTAATCTACAGCATCAATAAAATTTATTAGGGACCCAATTTATTAAGCTGTGATGAGAATAAAATTTGCTTGCTTTCATTAGGGATAATGCCCCGATGTGTCGGCAATTTTACAATTTTACTTTAGCGTCTGTTTAGCGATTTCGCTTCATGGATATTACGCATGGATTACGCTAAAGTAAACAGCTCCACGGGAATGCATCTCCCGTGACAAGTACAAGCTTCTGAAAGAAAGTGCTCCTTTTTTTTTTCTCAACACTCTGCCAGGGAACATCCATCCCTGGTGAAACTAATATTGTATCTTTCATAACAGTAACTGACAATCACTTTAATTTTCGATCATAATTATTGTGAGGTTGAAAAAAAACAACAGGAAAATGCTAGGCCGTAGCCACCGATAAGAATGAGGCCAGGGAAGAGGGAGAACCCTGGCCGTAGCCACTGGATATGTAAAAGCCCTGACGAACCCTTCAATCTTTAAGGCCTCGATAAGAAGACCAGTCATTGGTGGCTATGGCTAAGTTTTTATTGCATAAAAGTTTTATAAAGTTTTTATACTATTGATCGTTAATAATAAAATCACATTCGACAGTGATCGATCGTTAACAAACGTTCATACTGATTTCCAAGCAAAAAGATCGGGAATCACGTGACTGAAGTAGTTCAGAAAAAATGTGTACGAAAGCTCAATCGGTGATTTAACTGTTTATCTTTTTCGTACATCTGTTTACGGTATATCACAAGTACAGTACAATCTCTACTCTGTGTTTATTTGCCTGCAGTTACAAATTTCCAATTTTTTATCTAAGTGTAAGCGAAGGGAAAATCTCTAAGCCATGCGATTGCCTTTTGTCTCCGAAGCTTTCCAACCCTAATATTTTCTGAAATAACTCATCCGTATTCAATTTATTTATAAATATTTAGATAAAGTTATAATAAATTAGTTTAAACTAACTAATTAATTTCTTATTTACTGATGAAGAGTATATAAACTAAAACTAAATAATCAGTATAATTTTCCGATTGCGGAATTGGAAAAAGATGAAACGAAAAAACGTGAAAACTGCGATTTCGGCTGCTTGTAAGTCAATGTTACTCAAGCGAAGTGAAATCGAAATAAGTATTATTTACTCATTTTTTTTTCAAAATAAACATTGATTTTTGATTTAAATCTTATTCTAAAGCATTTAATAGACTATATAAGATGTAAAATCATAGATGCCAATTTATTAATACACATTTGAAAATCGGAAAATGTATTTTTAAAAATCCGCGAGTGTGAAATTTCGTACGCTGTCTACATAACGGCAACTCGTTATAAAAAATGGATTTGTCCCAACATTGCCATTATATAAATGGAGGACTGTAGTTTATAAATTTATAAAAAAAAAAAAAAAAAAAATGGGCAAATTTGTGAAATATATTATTTTGTAAACTTTTCATCTATTTGTTACTCGCAGCCGCCGCCATCTTGTGGACGTCACTTTATAGGTTTACCATTTATTGTAATTTGGGAAAATTTGTTCCCAGATAATCCACCTCTCGGATAATCCGCAGAGCCATTTTTCGGATGAAAAAAATACAGATAGTCCGCGGACTATCCGCGTGAAATTACGGTAATTTAAAAAATTGATTTCATGCATGTACAAGGTTAAAAACAGTTCATTGGTAGAAAAACGCTTATCTGAAAGGCCCGTAGACAAAAATATCTTCCATTACAATCCAATAAATTGTCTGTGGAGAATTTAGATGTTTGCAGACTTAATTATGATAGAATTGATGAGCACATGAACATTATATATAAAATAAATTGTAAAAATTGTGATACAGTAGAAGTCTGATATTCCGAAACTGCTGGGGCCCAGAATTTTTTTCGTAATAACCGGGTTCGTATTAACCAGGAAGAGAAAAAAATGGAAATATTTGTACGACTTTTTAGCTGATAAATTCCATTATTTTATTCTACAGTATTTGCAGTAACCTATAACAGTTCAGAGTAATATATTTTAATCAGTTGATTATTGAAAATATTTTAAAATTGACGTCTATTTTTTAGTGATTTTCCTATTAATAAAGTCGTTAACTTTGAAATACAAATTAAATTCTTCATCGGCAACTTTGTGCAAAACGTCCAGGCACGGGGGATGGTCTTGGAACACGAGACCAAGCTAAGGACACTCCCATGCGCTGGGGTGCAGGTTGTTTGGACTCGCTGGAATAGATGACAGAGGGAAACAACAACAACACAACGTACGGTTAAAACAGGTGGTACGTTTATTAGACAATAAATTAAGAATTTACAGACAATCAATGCATAAATATTATGGAGTACTCCCAAAAGAACATTAACCACTTAATAACGATAGAGGCCCCGGGGCCACAAGACAAAACCCTCAGTTATGCCTCCCCTCAACAGGCTTCTCTGCCTCTTGCAATGTATCCCAATAATTGCAATCGCAATTCCCCTAATATTTTTAATAATACAGGGCTCTTTTACAACTTAAATAGCATTGTCAAAACCAGTGGAGCCATTTGTAGAAGCTTATTGCTAGCACTGCCAGCAATTATAGTTTCCAGTCTGCATCGTCCACAAATCTGCATGCATACTACATAGTTTTCACAGAGTTAGGTGCAACTGATGGGAATGCGTCGTGCCCTGCTTTTACTTTTCCACTCCCTGGTTGCTAACCAATTCTACAGCACACCGGGCAGGGATGGGGGGAAGAAGGCAAGAACCCCCCCCCTTTAAGTATTCACTACATAAAACTAACACGTCACCCAACGCTACGAATATCAACCGCACCTCTAACTCCTTTTAGCTATACTTGCGACTGACGATGTATCAGACAGACATTTCTACATGCTTGGCCCTTGCAATATGCCCAGCTTAATTAGAATCATATAGATCAACTTATGGTAAACATGTATAACTAATTATATGTTAACAAGCTATTAGTATAGACAGTCAACTATACCCTGTCTCAGCTTCAGTTGAGAGTGATATCACCGAAAAATGTCGCTTGTCAGACATCGTATCCTTCCGCCATTAATTTTTTATTTTTAAAATTTCGTCAAGTCTCTCAGTTCAAGTCTATATCGAGGGCGGAGCAAGCAGAACGGTATCCCTCCGCAGTCGCTGAACACAAGCTGCAAACACAGAAACGGACAGGGCGTGCGGACATGGGCTCATAAACGGAGCAGTCTCAGAACACAGGGATTTCGCGTAACACTGCGAATATTGAACTTAATTTGCCAAGGTAAACATCAGTGGCACTTTAAATAGAGTTAATGAAAACGCGGAACATTCTCACCCGAGAAGTCATCTCAATTGCGCTGTTTTCTTAAATTTGAAGACTTACGAGGTCTCGGACATATGGCGAGCATGACAGCATCACATTCTTTTTGGCATCGTCAAACCTCGATAAACTCATTTGGGCTTGGCTTAATGCTTATTTTAACAGAACATTAACGACCAAATAACTGCCCACATCGGTAAGCAAAACATTGAGGGTTATTTGCTTCGAACTACAATTGAATCCGTTCGATTGATAGCGCTCACTTTCGACTACATTAGCAGTGTTCTTCCCTCTTTCACGCTTAGAAGCAAAAAGCAATTTTTTTTTATTAATCAATGCTCCGATTCTCTGAATCTGATCTCAACAAAGGTTTCACAACGAACGTCACTGCATTGTCGCAGCATCCACTTATCACCCAACAATGGGAGAAAAATCAACAATTAAAATCAATTTAAGTGACAAATTCACCAGTACCAGATAATGTGATAAACCACTAAGTTAACACTCGTACATTAAAAGCATTAAAACATACGGTGATAGCGCTCGGAGCAGTTTTTTTTCAAATCCGATACAAAATAAATCCCAATTGATAAATGAGTTACTAAGTCCCATTTCCCCAACGCAATTAATTGCCCAAAATCACGCGATAAACAAAAAAATAAAAAATAAATAAAAATAACACCCCCAAATACCTAGCACCAAAAAAACAAACAAAATACTACACTGACTACAGTCACAACTTCACTTTCAGTTAAGACTAAAGTTTTTAATTTGCTGGAAAGATAGTTTAACTCTTTCGATGAAAGAGCTTCTTGCTCTTTTTCACCTACATTGTCATCATTCTCGGATCTGCCATCTTGAGTTTCGCGGAGCCATTCTATAATGGCTTCATTGGTTAATGGCTCCGCCGTTACTAAATCGCTATCAATGCCATCGGGATTTTATGACCGACCAATCGCTAACTCTTCTCGCCAATTAGTATTTTTGACCTCACCCACATAAGAAATGAAAGTCACGTGATGTTTTTGCATTTTATCAGTAGGGATGATTAAATTTGTTTCAAGTATTGTTAATTTTGGGATGAATTTTGCATATATTTTTTTCGGAATATCTGGGTTTGCAAAATAAACTGTTCGTAATATTAGGGGAAATTAACAAGAAAAATAGTAATTTGAGGTCAGGACACGAAAAAATTTCATATTAAGATGTTTTCATATTAAAAGAGTTCATAATATCAAAGTTCTACTATATTGACTATATAGGTCAATCAAGATTCTTAAAAACAAGAATAGCCAAACGTAACAGCTGTAGGAATTAATGACTGTACCAATGCGATGGCATGTTATCGTAATGTTACGGGACATACCCCTAATTGGGATAATGTGATAATCCTGATCAAAAAAGTAATTACAGAAAAAGATTAAAGAGGTGTTTTGCATTAAGGATGATGAGAATACTATAGCACAGATGTCTTATGACCAGAGCTCAGATTGGCCTGAGCTTTTTATAATACTGTATTTTTTTACTTTTCTCGAATTTTTATGTTTATCATTGTTTGGGAGAGAGAGTATGAACAAGGTATCATTTCTTTGATCTGATGATGAACACAAATGTTCAAAAATGTTTATCATCTGTTATAAGTTATTTTTATTTTACGTTTTTCTCAATGACTACCTTCGTATACATGGGATTCTTCTTCTTGAGACCTTAATGTGCTCATCAGTTCTATCAATCGTGGTGGAAAGAAAAGATGATGTGTGCAATTTGATTCTCAATTATAAACAGTTTCGCACATGACGTCATGTGGATTGCAAAATATGCACGTCACTGCCATCCCTAACCAATTAGAAACATAGGTAACATTTTAACCCTTCACTGCATAATTAAATTTTATTTTCATTCTTGAGAAGATGGAATTATCCACTTAACAGCATAACAGTTTTTTAAACCCTGTGAGACGTATCAGATTTCCCCAGGTAGAGATAATGATAATTAGAATTACGGTAAATACATTTTAATATTAAATTTTATACAAGCGATACATATTTTTATCTACAGACCTTTTAGTATTTTACCACCAATAACTTTAACCTTATACATGCATGGAATCAATTTTACTTTCTTATACATAGTACGAGGAAGTACTGTAATCACGAAATATTGAAGTACCAGTTTTACTCTTGTGAAAATCCAGTTTTTGGCTAATTCAGGCAAAATCAGACGGTATAGGAAAATTTGGAATCTATACCAAAGTGTTTAGAAGCTAATTTGAAGTAACTTTTATTCACAAACTTTTTTAAAATTTCTATCGCAAGTAGATTATTTTTTTTTCTGTATTTGGACCAGGTCATTTATGTATAAGAAAGTCGGGTGGTGACCACACCTCATATTTTTAAATTGTTTTCAGTCAGATTTCATTGTATGTATCATTTCACTTTAAGAGACTGATACCCAATTGTATGCATAATGATTTTTAATTTATTCACAAAAATTTCTACCTGATGAAGGTCCTTGATTAAAATGACCGAAAGGCCTCGTATTTTTTGTGATGTTTTCTTATTATCTCTATCTTAATTTATTCACAGTTCATTGAACACATTTTAACTTAAACATATTTTGTTATTTTTAACAATTTTTAGGCTTAAGCTATAAGCTTAAATTTTATTATAGTTTTCGATAGAATTCTAGTCAGTTATTGTATTTAATATTAATTTTATGTTATTTACAAAAATTTTATATATTATACAAATTCTTCAAAATATTAAATATTTATGATACACATGTAACTTGAAAGATTTCTGGCCAGAATTTCGTAATATTTATTTACACAACGTTATGTTTTCAATCATCCCGAGTTTTAAATACCTGCATGCGATGAAATTACCATATTTTTTCGAATACTGGCCGCAGCCGTAATTTGACGGTCAGACGAATAAAATAATTTAAAGACTGCAATTAACTTTAGGCCACAAACGTCTAGGACCTAAAAAAAGGTCTAACTACCTCATTTTAGCATCCCATAGGATCTTAAATAATAATTTAGACAATTTTATTATTCATATAACCATCTTCATTTCTTTTATATATATGTTATCGTCAACGTGTGAAATTCGGCAATTTAGTGATGTGATGTGCGATACTCTTCGAATACTCTATATGGGAACTATCGAGTATTTGTAAAAATTTTCATAAAAGTATCGACTACTCACGAGTATTCAACTTAACCAATCTGCAAAGCCAAAAAATATTTTAAGAAATAAACAAACAGTACCGTAAAGTATATATTACTAATTTGTGTTATAATTCCCTCCCGGGTTTGGAAGGCTTATAAAAAAAATATATTACTAATACAGCAACAAAGTTGACTTTACTGGAGAAAGAAACATTACAAGTTTTGTTTCACAAATGTGTTATACCAAGCTTCCTCGTCGTTGGATTGGATGAGGTTCTGACAACAACAATCGCCTTCTTCCGTGGCCACCGCGCTCTCCGGACCTAACTCCATACGATTTTTTTTTATGGGGTTACATCAAAGATCGTGTGTTCGTGTCCCCTATGCCACATCATTTACAAGATTTACGCCAAAGGATCACAACCGCATTCGCTACTATTGATCGTGACATGTTAAAGTGAGTGTGGCCATGGAAGGAGATTGTCGTTGTCAGAACCTCGTCCAATCCAACGACGAGGAAGCTTGGTATAACACATTTGTGAAACAAAACTTGTAACGTTTCTTTCTCCAGTAAAGTCAACTTTGTTGCTGTATTGGTAATTTTTTTTATAAGCCTTCCAAACCCGAGAGGGAATTGTGACACACCCTGTATATTAAAAAAAAAATTTCCAAGTAACCTAAATTGATAGTTATACATACTATCAAATTTCACAATGACCGTATATAAAAGTGAGGCTAACACTAAAATCATAAATCTACCGATTCGGATATTTTAAGCTCAGATAATGGGCTGGATTTAACAACCGAAATTATGAGTTTCGTCTAATATAATTTTTCCCATTTCATAAGAAAATCACCCAAGGTGGCATGATTTTAATATTTTCATTTGTTACAAGTTACTATTGTTACTGTATTTTTATAATGTATGATAAAGAATTTATAATATCTTGTATTTTCAGTGAAAAAATTTTTATTGAATTTTTATTATCAGATTTTGATAAATTATTTTATTTAATAAAGATTAATTGGTTTTAGATAACATTTAATAAAACTGTATTTTTATTAATTTTATGGAATTTTATTCGTTCTCCTGATTCTTGAAATAATTAACAAGAAATTAATTCCTCCTCGGAGGGTATATGAAAGTAGCAGAGTTCGTTTATTTTTTTATTCCTTTAACCCTAACTTTTTAACCCCCATTTTTTAAAATCTAAAATTGATTTTCTCGAATATAGTATTTAGAAAACGGAAATGAAATGAACTCTACCTTCTTTTGTTTCGCATCTCTTTCGATCGAATGATATATCACATGCAACATGCTGCTTTTGAAAACGTTAGTAGTTAGGGCCGTAGTGAGGGGGGAGGAGTGTGCCTTTACTGTTTTTCTCTATTTATTCATCAATATCGGAGGTAATGGCGTGAAAAAATCCTCCAAAGACCATTTTCCAATTGTTATTATATTATTATTCGCCATTTAATAGTAAAGATAGTCCTGGCTTGTTAACAAGGAGCTGTGCTTTAACCTATGCACATAGGGCATGTTTGATAGCGACAGCTTCCATGTCTACGATGGCTTAGTGGTTAGAGCATCGGGACGGTAACCCGAAGGTCCCTGGTTCGAGTCCAGGCCGTGGAATTTTCTTTACTATTTTTATCCATTTTTTCATCACTATTGGAGATAATGGCGTGAAAAAAATTCTCCAAAGACCATTTTCCAATTGTTAATAATAAAACTACTACCTAAATTACTATCTGTGGGATGCTAAAATGAAATAGTTCGATCTTTTTGTTATGTTCACAATTACAGATTTGTTTTACAGACTTTACAGATTTTACAGACCGCACTCCTGCAATTTTTGATTTTTTTCAGTTTAGAGCCGCAGCCTATATTGTCGGTAGCCCCCCCCCCCCCAAATATGTTAAACACATTTTATCATTACAATGTTTTATAAAATTTTATCACAAAATAATATTTTTGTAATACCCAGATGGAAGTGTGTTGATTAAGTCATGGATAATTTCATAAGCAAATTTAGTATAGTCTTCATGGTCTTGCTTTGTAAGAACAGCACAACGCTCCTTCCAAGCTTCCTCCTCGTCCAGAAGTTGAATAGCCTCAAATCGTGTAGGAGTTATTGCTGAAGGACTGTTTTGTAAAGATCCCTGAATAAGTAAAGAAAGAAAAAGAATTCTTGTAATTAAAATTCTTATAATTAAATTGGCAGTGCGTTATTGACAATTCTGAATAGTTAATAGATTAAGTGCATACAAGTTTGAAATCTCAATGTAAGTTATCTATTTACATGCAGTTCAGTTACAAAAAAAAAAAAAAAAAAAAAAGAAAAAAAAGAGTTTAAGGACTTATTTTGCACTATATCTCTGTAGATCAATACCACCTTCGTTCAAGATTATATTTCATATTCACCAACCATGGATTGACCAATTCACGATTCTTTGCAAGACTTGTTACGATTCATCACGATGCTAATGGATTAAAGGAAGATATAAAAGCAGACATTAGTCGCATTCACAACCTTTCACTTAAGGGAAAGTGGCTTTGTATTTGCTTTTGAAAAGCAAAGAAAATAGGTTTTCACTGCGAATGAAACCAGAAGTGAAAAGATCACTTTTGCTGCTTTTGTTACTTTTGCATCTAAAACTGCATAGGCCATGAATAGACATAATGAACATATTGAAATTGTTTGAAAAATAGCAAGTGATTTATTGATTGTGAAAACTGTTTTTTATTGTTCTCCATGGTTTTATTATTCCTTAATTCATAACTAACAAAACTTACGTTAAATACGTTACTTACGCAGTTAAATTACAAGTTTCATCGGTGGGCAATCACCAAAGCTAGCGAAGCGATAATTCAATATGGCTACCACTGAACCGGAAGTTAGTAGCTGTAAAAGCCAGAAAAGTAACTAAAGCATGGGGGAAAGTGGCTTAAGCAAGATAAGTCACCGACTCGCTTTCAGAAAAGTCACTTTTGAGACTTTGCTTTCCTTAAAATGACATCACTGAAAATGACTTAAGATAAGTGAGAAACGTTAAGAGGTTGTGAAAGCGACTATTGAATGTAAGTGCATTATACAGGGACAGTCAAAAAAAGCCAGCATGAGGATAAATAACGAAGTCCCAGGACAATAGGTTTTGCAACAATAGGCTTATTCTTCTGGGGCTTAGTTTTCTTTCCTAACGCCAGCTTTTTTTGACTTGCCCTGTACATGTAATTACAGACTTATAAAAATCTAAAGCTATGATGTTCAGCCTTTCTAACTGAATAATGCCTCCACTTCTTAAGCAATTCATATTCTTGAAGATTTGTATTTATTCCATTAAAATGTGACCCCTACTTTCAGAGCCAAGAAAACCAGTAAAAATGTTATCCTCTTTTATAATACAACCCTCCGTTTCTGATTCATTGCAGACTTACAAACAAAATATAAGGGTCGTACAAATGAAAACGGAAAAAAACAAAACAAAAAAAAAAACTGTAGGATCATAAGTTTTTGTTTTCAACAACTGCGAATCCCCACGTGCAAATTGAACAATAGGTTGCAAGTGTTGCATCACGTGAGAAAGAACAATAGCTCGCGCTTCAAAGCTCTGCAAGTGATCGCTTCATCCAAGCAACAAAATGAAGTCAACGAAACAGGAACAAAGAGCAGTAATTCATTTCTTGATCGCAAAAGTTTTTTGAAGGTGATGTTGACGTGCTAAAAATATTTACGAACAATAAATATTAATAAATAAATAAAAATAAAAAATTTATCGAAGATGGGATTTGAACCCGTACCTACAAAATAGAATTCTAGCGTTTTACCACTAGACCATCTGAAAGCGGTAAAGATCTATGCTACAATTCAGGCTTTTATAAAGTGCAGTCAATGGGGAAGTTGCATGAAATTTTTTTAAATTTTTTTTCGATAGTTTAGATCACTAATATACCGGTATGGGTATTCTTTTTTTCTAATTGTGCGTAGTTTTTTTCTTTTTTTTAAATATTAAAGTTGACACCCCCCAAAAAACGCTACGTCCTAGCTCAAGAGTGATGTGACGTCATGTGCCATGAAACCGGAAACCATGCCTATCTCTTTCGCTGTGTTTCATGATCTGTCTGCATAGAGATAGATGTTAGATATATCTCTGCCTAACATCTATATCTATGATCTGTCTGTAATAAACATGTATGCTTACAATTATTATTTCATTCCCATGTATACAAACACTAAGTATAATAAGACTTAATAAAGCATTCATAAGGGCACCAAAACATCACGATAGAAGAAATAAAAATAGATGAAAGTACTGAAGAGCGATACTCTGTGCGAAATTAACGTTGGTTTCCACGACCTCGAACTCTTATGTTATTCTTCGATTTTGAGTAAGCCGAAGAAGGAATGGACAAAAGCACATGGGATACAATTAGTTTTTCTTCTGATTCTTCAGACGTAGCAGAACTTTGATCCGATTAAAAACTTTAAATTTCGCACGGTTTCGATCACCTTTTCAAGTGTATTATTTATCACCTGTTCAAGTGTATTTTATCTTTGTTTCGGTGATTATCGACTATAATCCTGAATTCCACAAGGACAAATATAGACATGAAATTAAGTAATAGAAGGACTCGTTTTGCGAACAAAATTCCGTGAGCTATTATTTTATCATAGACAGTTGCGTTT
>JAHWFO010022643.1:985365-1010534 GCA_023313115.1 Rhysida immarginata
GGGGGGGGGGCAATCGAAACGTCGGCGCTATGCCTTCATGTGGTGCTGTAATTTTTAAATTATATCTGAAATGACCGATTTTATTAGTTCAAGGAGCTTTTAAACAACCTGTTTGACTTGTATAGTATCAATTTGTTACTGGATGGTTTAATTATACATTAAAATACGTGAAGAAATAGCGGTATCGCTAAACAAGATGCCATTTAGGAGCCATCCCCTTTCCACGCAGTGGCAGCGCTGATCTACAAACACGTGTGTTTCAATGGCGTGTGACGTCACACACAGTTTTAGTTTGGGGGCGTGGTTTTGCATTTTTAAAGTTAATTTTGATAGTTTTTTTAATACTTTTAAGATTTTTAATGGCGATTTTCGTATTCAGCGTACTGAAATCTATATAAAACAGGCCTTTTTTAAAAAGAAATTTCATGCAACTTCCCCACAATAACAAACTTTATGAATTTTTTTTCTTGGAAAATTTGAGAAGTGCGTCGAATGGCTTTGCATGGGCATTTAAATTTGGCGAGAGCTACACGTAGAATTTTTTTTTATTAAAATCGGCAAGTCCAAGTATGGGAGTGTCCTTGTTTGTGATGAATATAACCATAATCTTAGATAATGAATTTTTGATTATACAGACAACACAATCACTAATTGAGATTCTACAGTATACATTAGAACCTCCGTATAGCAAAATGCAACGGACTGGCAAAATCATTTCGCTATATAGATATCTTGTTGCATGGAGGTAAGTCTTAAAATTTGCATAATTTTGATGTATAAATTACATATGTATTTTACATTTAGCCTTATATATAAAAAATTAGCATTTTATGTTAATTTGAATGCTTATTAACATTGGGGGGTGGGGGCACCATGGGCTAGGGGCTTTCGCAGAGAAAGCAAGCCCTGGAAGTTAAGCATCACCTAGCACGGCTAGTAACCAGATGGGTGACCATTCAGTGAAGCGAGCTCTTACCCCCCCCCCCCCCATGCCTTGGAGGGCACCATCCTGTAGCATTCATAAAAACCTGGCAGAAGATCAAAAATGCATCTCCCAACCCATCTAGTCAGCATGGGCGATTAGACCAAATATTCACACCTCCCCTTGTGGTGGGAGAGTCCTATGTCCTGCAGTGGACCAACAGGCTGAATATTTATCCTTTTTTATTAACATTAAGAACAAAACCTTTTCGATACTTGACATCGCTGCATATCTAAAGTCATAAGGGTCACCATTGCTGAAAATTTGGTTTGGATCGCAATTACTTTTTCTGAAATAATGAAAATTTGAAAGGACGAATTGAAAATAATTTTGTTATACGTAGGGTAGATGTACCAGTAATTGACAGTTTAAGACACTGCTGTGAAACGAAATTGTGTACGTAAATCAAATTGCATTTTGAAATTTTTCTAGTTACACCATTAAATTGCAAATATAGTGCAGGATGTGCCAATTTCTAAACAATTATTATATCTTTAAAAGCTATTAAGTAATTAAAATTTTTCCTAACTAATGCAGGAATCACCAGTAGTTGACAGTTAATGTACCAGAAATTGACAGGCAGTTTCACCAGTAATTGACAATAATTTAATTACCTATTTTTGTTAACTATTTTTACAAAAAAATTGATAACATTCAAAAGTAGCTGAAGAAATCAAGCATTTTTAAGAATGTCTAAAGTATTTAACATTAACTAAAATTATGCTTCTTAAAACTTAAGTTGTTCATATAGACCACTTATATTTTTTCCTTTTGAAATAATAAATAAAATCAGTTCACTCCCATGTAGAGTGCAAAAACCATAAAAAAAAAAAATGAACGTGTTTTCCAGCAGTTCAATATCATTATATCTTGGCCAACAAATTGTTGGTAGAAAAAATTGATTTTTGACGATTGTTCTCCTACTTGCAAATGCTACTTCTTATCATAGTAAACAGAACAGTAGTTTTCTTCTTGGAAGATAACTTGTCCTGGGCTATCTGTTGATCGTCTCTGTGACAAGATTCAGGACCAACAAAAAGAATCAGCGAATAGGGCCTAGAAGATTTATGTCAAATTGGCTGATCTAGAAATTGAAAATCAAGTTCCTATAATTGACGCATCTAGATCAATTACTGGAAATTAGGAAGTTACACATAAAAACATCATGTTTTCTTTATTATTACCCTACATTCTATGTCGCATTAGTATATTTTTGTTCGTTTTTTTTCAAACAGAAATTATCAATTGAAAGGTTATGTCAATTACCAGTGAAACTACATATCTGGGCAGAGCTTGTAATGTATAAATTTGTTTTTAACTTCGCTTCTTGGCCGCTTGCGATAATTTCGCTAGTTGGCTGTTGGTTCATGCTAATGCCGGAACTAAATTTCGTAATAAAAGAGCTAAAATATACCTTAAAATTTATTGTCCAGATTGAAAAATCCTTGCGTTATAAGGATAATCATGCTAAAAAGAATTCATTAAATGGAGATTGAAAAAGCATTAAATCAATAGGATTTTTGCGGGGACCACAGAAAAATTTCATTAAAGAGAATTTCGCTATATCGACGTTCTCTCTATGGAGGTTCTATTGTATATAGTTTGCATCACTTCCCACCCATGACAAATATTTGAACTAATATTTTCGCAAAACAATTCTATTGCTTCAAAAGTATTAATGTCAAATCTGAAGCGTTCATCCTATTAAAAAGTATTTTGAAATGTGAATTTTATAGCTTGTCCTCAATGTTCTTAAAGGTGAATTTTATGGCCACATACATCTTCGGCAGAGTATATTAAGAGCATATGCACTATTGCACAAGTCATCTGGTACAGGTATTTGTGTGCATCTGGTTATATTGGACAATGCAATCATGTGGTGTAAATCTATTCACAGACTGAGGAAAAAATAGAGCTTCACAAATTGAAACCAATACATTTCTTTCGACTCCAATCGAATTATAGAAATGGAAAGGTTTATAAATTTTAAAAATTCACTTTTGGCTATTATCAGTGATACAATTTTAGTGTTTTCTAATTTCACTGCTTTCAATTTTGTCGTATGATCACAACTTTTAAATGTGGTCATTATGTAAATCCATGTTCTTAAATTGTAGTATTTATTTAACATAAGCACTAATCTAATCAGTGATTTCAGTTTCATTAATGCTTAAGAAATGCACAATAACTATAAAACTATGAACAGGAGAAGTATTTTTTTTTTTTTTTTTAAATCACCAGACATACTATGCCATGTTAGATTGACTTCACACAAATTGCATGCAACTCTAAATTCTCCTGCACTTTGAGATGGAGTTGTGTACCGTATTCATTCTACTATAATGCGCATCTTGTATAATAAGATTCCATTTTTAAAACCCAAAAAATAGTAAAAATTTTATCCTCTTGTATAATGCGGTCCCCATTTTTGACTTGTCGCGAGAAATAAAATAGGCAAGAACATACAGAAAAAGAAAGAAGAAAGGGGGGAAAAGTTTATTTTACTATTTCTATTACCAGTCACTGCTTTTCAGGTCATAAAAAGTGGAAAACATCATGAGTTCATTATAGAAAAGTGAAAAACGTTTATAAAGTTCCATTGCAGGGAAGAGGGAGAATGGCTTATTGATAGTCTCTGACAACACTTCCTAGAAAGAAAGCCTATGCCCTGAAAATTTATACATTGTTATATGGCCATAGGTAGTCATAATTTAGGGCTTATTATTGGTAGAAATACGATTAACAATACCTTTTTATGATGTAACAATGTATGAATTTTCAGGGCACAGGCTTTCCTTCTGTTTAGATGTTCGTTAATTTATTCAAAATGGCAGCATGCGAAGTGAGCCAGTTTAAATCTCCATCGAAGTTAGTTTCCTTATTTTATTTAATGATATTTACAAATATCCAAAGATTTTTTGTAAGTGATTACTGTTAACAATAATAAATAGATATTAATTTAATAAAATTTAAGTGGGAAAATTATAAGATCGACGCAGTTTTGAAGTTATTTTCTTAGCCTTTGGCGACGGAAAATTAAAATATAAGTCAATTACCTTGCTGTATAATGAACTGTACATTGTATATACTGCATATTAATCTACTGTGATGCATATTATATGCTAGCTTCTTTTGAACTTCATTTATCCGAACGATCAACCAACTTTTCGATTCCGGATGCATAGAAGTCTCCTCCAGCGTTATGTAACCACACGGGCCGACAGCCGCTTTCACGAGATGTTCAGCATGCTGGCAATTTCCACCAGTTTTATGCGCCGATTCTCTCTAATGATCGCATCCACACGGTCAACATTTGCAATGGTACGGGACGTTGCGGGCCTGCCTACGCGATCTTCGTCTGTGATATCCGAGTGTTCTGCTTCAAATTGTTGACACCACTTTACAATTCTTTGCTGGGAAATTGCACGCTCTCCATATACAGCAGTGATTTCACGATGAATGTCCGTGCAATTCACCAGTTTGGCTCACAGAAATCTGATTGCTGTTCGCACCTCAAGTTTGGAGTGGACATCCAGTTGACGCACCATTGCTTTTAGCCCGCTAGTCACACAAAACATGATGGGAAACCACAGCAACCGTCCTATCCGACATCTGCGCAGTTAATGTCCCTTTCTCTGCTTTGCCCAAGATTGCGACACACAGTGCACTCCTGCGGCAAGTTAGTGCAACTTACTTTTTGATCTCTCCTCATATTTACACACACAAACATTTGAAAAGCATTCTATATAGAAAAAAAATTGGTGAAATTTTGTGATATGTAGAATCATTTGATACTAGAATCGAAGTACTTCTCTCAGCAACAAAATTACCGACAAGTTCTTGTGGCAGGGAATGATGTCATGTTTTCCTCAAGAGAAGGGAGGGTAGGACCAGAGTACAAATTTTCAATCTTTTGAGGTACTTTTCCAGAAGAAATCGGAAGAAAATATAAGGGAAATCGAAAAACTTTGATTGCCAATAAAATCACACGAGACAAAAAATTAGTCACTGAGATTCTACAATGCTTCTATGTAATATAGTTTGAATATACAAATGAATACGCATGAGCACAAATGAATACGCAGTAGCTAAGCAATGTACGAGGATTGTTAACAGCAATTGTCAAACGTGGCTACTAAAAAATGAGTTTTAAGCCAAATGTATCTCAGTGGTAAAAAAGGTCATGGAATTTGTGCAGGTAAAAGGACATCCCATGTTTGAAGTAGCTACCTCTGTCGAGAGTATCAAACCACAGTCATCTGTGAGTTCAAGAAATGGTCCACAGGCACAACAGGTGCCAACAACTGTCGAAAATGTGGTCAGAAGTCAGTGAGGAGTGAACGGGACCAAAGACTAATATCGCACCTGGTAATGGCCAACCACTTTCAAACAAGGCAAGAAGTACTGCAGGAAGTTAATAATGGCATGCACAGACAAATTTGTGAAAGAAACTTAAGGAGACAACTGCATAAAATGGACATCTAGAGCTTGTTATCTTCCAAGCATCCGATGCTCACTCCACCTCACAAGAAAGCTAACAGCGAGTGGTGGCTGTAATGCTGTGGGCAAGTTTTTAGTACAATGAACAGGGACCTCTATTTGAAATTTGCACCAGGTTTAACCAGCATCACTAACATGACATCCTGGATGGACAACTGCAGCCTTATGTGGATCATGTCAAGAGTGTCCAGAGTTCTCCCCAGAAAATTTTATCAAGTGGGTGGAAAGATAAAATAGCCGGGCTGACAACAATTAAACACTTTGAGGTATTGTGCAGGCTTTTGTGTATTCAGCTGGGTGGCGTGCCCTTCAAAAGGGACTAGGGAGAACCCTGGTGTCTATGACCTGGACAATATCTACTATCAAGATGATAGCCTCAAGGTTCAGAGGGCTAGATTAGATCCATAGAGGAGTGGTTCGATGTGCATGACCAGACTGTGTTGCACCTTGACTGGCCCACCAAATTCTCAGTTCTGAACTCAATAGAAAATTTGTGGGGCCATCTGGAACATGTGGAAGAATCATCATCCAACTAATACTGCAGACCTGCAGGATAAATTGTATGCAGCATGTTCAGGGAGATAAAGACTATCTAAAGATACGCATACAATTAATGCCCAAGTGCATTAAATCTGTAGATAAAGCAAAGGGTTGCAATGTACTATCAACAGCAGGTGACTTATTATATTGTCCGGTATGCTTATTATATTAGGTGTGGTTATTAAAAAAAATAAATAAATAAAAAGGTTTAAATTTTTATGTGGAATTTACCTTTAATAATTATCAGACCACTTTAGCAGATTAATGTTGTCTCAGTTTTGACTATATGTTTTGATTTTTTAATTTTTTTTTAATTTTTAATTTATGCTATCATACATGATCAAATAAAGTTACACTTAGATTTAAATTCTCCTTCTAGGTTATTTACCTCAATTGTTCCATACTGAGTTAATGACATTTAAAAGCCTCGTAATGACTCATCCATCTATGTCAATGTCTTCAGATGATATGCCTCCACATCAAATTAATGAATTTTGCTAATTACTATCTTAAATATTCAGAAATGATGACTTAATGGATTAAAAATTTAAGTTTTATTTCTCAGAGATGAAGATTTTTTTAAGAGCTTTAATTTGAACATGTAAGAAGCACTAATTTGTCTATACATAGATCATCAGTCTTTAGAAAGGCAATCTTCAATAAATTTGCATTGCCATTTTATTTTACATTTCTGTAATTATTCACTTGTTCACTGTAAAATTTAATCTTACAGTAACCTTGCATTAATGCATGTTTATATGATCAAAGAACAATTAAAAGATTAGATATAGTCAGATGATAATAAAAGTTTAAATAAAACTATGTTTACACCTGAAAACAGTTTTAAAATTAAAATACTTTATACATGTATAACAATAATAAAGCAGGGAGAAAAAGTTTGTAAATAGCAATGAGAAGTAAAATTTCTCTCCTGTAGTTATGTAAAAACTGACAACTTTAACACCCTTTATAAAAGAATAAATAAAATACAAAAAGAATTAAGAAATTATAAAGAACGCAATAGAAACAAGAAATTAACCCCCCCCCCCCCGGGGGGGTAAAGGAAAGCAGTGGAAGAAAACAACTCAATTTTTTTTTTTTTTTTACTTGTTTTATCCACACTTTTTAAACCTTTATCAAATAATTACTCTTGATTTTCTCAAACACAATATTTAGAAGATGGAAAATACCTATCTTTTTATTTCTCTTCATTTCCAATCGAAAGATGTATCACATGCCACATGCCGCCATTTGAAAACTGACTATTCTACAGATCATGTGATCGCTCCCCCCCCCAACTCCTATCCCACTGGGACAATTTGGCCCGAATTTTATAGTTATGCACAGGACGTTACAAAAACGAACAGGACAGTACTGCTGGGTAGCCTATCCTCTCTCTTCAGGTGCCGAGTCATAAAATGACCATTGGGAAATTTTGTTAACCCATTTACGCCGAAATTGGTAAAAATGGAAATTGAGACTTGATATCTTAAATTTATATACTGTAGCATGTAAAAACAAAAAATTACATCTATGGACGATAGCACATAATTTTAAATGAAATCTAAGTTTGGAATCGCTAGGCAACGGGTCAGGAACTGACGTCACTACTTAGTTTTTTTGTTAAGTAAATTAAAAGTAAAAATTAAAATTAATTAATTAATTTTAATTTTTAAGTTGTCTTGAAGAATGTTTAATTTTTAAGTATCGTGAAATAATTGGCTATTTATTGGAGTGCATTTTCATTTCATCGAAATTTTTATTGTGAACTTTTCAGATCTTAATTTCAAAATTCAAATCCTTCAAGATCTTCAAAATTTTTTATCGTTATCATTTCATATTGTCACCTTTTAAACAAGTGCAGTCAACAATGAAGTCAGTTTCTACAAGGTGTGAAAATTATTGCCAGGACAGTGGACTTGAGATTACTTGGACTGTTAGCAGCTTTGTTATTTAGTAATCTTTTAAATTTTGTTACTTTTAAGTCTTTTTAATTATATTCTTGTAATTTTTTTGTGTCTTTATAAATTATTTTTTATGTCTTTACATGCATTTTTACCAATTTCAGCATAAATGGGTTAACAAAATAAAATTTTATGAAGCGGCCCGAGGCAAGATGATAGGCTACCCAGCAGTACTGTCCTGTACATTTTTGCAACACCCTGTATAACTTGCCTAGAAATATCTGCATACCGAATTGCACTCCTTTACATACCTATATAACATGGACCTCTCTAACTCAGTTCGAACGCCGTCCAATGAAACGTGAAATCGGCTTCAAAAATTCTACTTCTGGGTCCAAAAAACTTCGTGATTTTTGAAGATTTATTTTTTATTTCATAACATTTATGATCAATGTATTCATTGTACATTGGAAATTTCAGAGTATTCACTCCCCCCCCCCCCCGGGATTTCTGTTCACTTTTCCATTGCCAAAGACCAGCATGATAGTGAGGGTACAAAAGATAAATAGTGAGAACCATTTATTTTGTTGTTAATTCCTCAACACTTTTTGGGTTCTATAATTATTTGTAATGATTCTGTAATTTTTTTATTCCATTAAAAAAATAGTTCTTTATCTTTTAATGTACAGTGGTCCTTTTTATTTATCGGCAGAGGAGGGAGCTCAATCTAACAACTGTGTTTATTGTGGTTGCCATTTTTGACCTTTACATTGTATGCAAACATGCTATACATTGGAAACTGCATGAATAATTCTTCTTTTTCTCAATTTTCCATCATCAAAGCTAAGGGGGAAAATGAATTCCCGAAAGCAAGATGGTGACAACCATTTACTTTAAATCTTTCAGTAAGGGGTTCATAGTGCTGTTTCTATCGATAAAATTGGTAGAGACTTTACAACACAACAAAGGGAGAACAGAGTTTCCGACTAGTTTCGCCATTTATTCCCGGCTTTATCAAGGATACACACAAGAGGACATAAGCCTTTATATACAGAAAATATGGTACAGAATGTGAACATGATTGGATGAAGAAATAACAAATAGTAAATAATATAAATTGTACAGTGGTGACATTGAAAGGAGAATGGTTGGATAAGGAACCAATAACAATGAAATTATAAGGAAACCTTGAGAGGAAAATTAATTGAAATATAAAGGAAAAAATGTCATAAGAAGACTCATCCGGAGTTAACGTAATACCTTAGGTTAATTCATCCGGAGTTAACGTAATACCGGAGGTTTATTAATACCTTAGTTTACGTTAACTCCGGATGAGTCTTCTTCTAGGTCTGCGTTTTCAATTTTGTTTGTGTTATGACATTTTTTCCTTTATATTTCAATTAATTTTCCTCTCAAGGTTTCCTTATAATTTCATTGTTATTGGTTCCTTATCCAACCATTCTCCTTTCAATGTCACCACTGTACAATTTATATTATTTACTATTTGTTATTTCTTCATCCAATCATGTTCACATTCTGTACCATATTTTCTGTATATAAAGGCTTATGTCCTCTTGTGTGTATCCTTGATAAAGCCGGGAATAAATGGCGAAATTAGTCGGAAACTCTGTTCTCCCTTTGTTGTGTTGTAAAGTCTCTACCAATTTTATTTACTTTAAAAGTTACTATGATCGCAATCATGTTTCATTTACTAACAAATTCCCCCATCTTGCAAATGTTTATTGAATGTTTGTGACCTAGTGTGACTTCCAATGACTGCGTTCAAATATGTCTTTGGTGTATTTATATACGGTACCAAGAAAAAAGAAAAGAAAAAAAAAAAAATCTACTATATGACTTTCTGCCAGTCAAGGAAACTGTTCAATTTCCTGGTGGCAACTGGTGATGTCACTTGTTTTCAAGTTGTTTGTGACAATGGTGGATTTGACAAATGCTGAGATGGCTGATTTGCACATGGTGTCGGGAGCTGTAATGGAAAAGTGGTTTCCTAACAGACATATCCCAAACCATCAAACATTTACAAGTTTAGACCGACATTTGAGAGAAACTGAAACTCTTAGAAGATATTTGTTAATATTAATCAGTATTAACAGTTTCATTAATCTGGGGGCATACATTAATACAAAGTTGCTTCAATGTAAAAACCTATATTTACTCAAACTGCTTTGAATTTGGACATGTGTTAAAAAAAAAAAAAAAAAAAAAAAAAAAAAAAAAAAAATGTAGTGTAGACTGTAGACTGTTATAGACAGTCCTATCTTATAAAATGGCTTCTGGAAATGCAATTGTAATTTTGTAATTTTCAGCAATTATGATAATAAATGATAATAATGATCTATATATGGAGTTTGTTCATCTAATTTTTAAATATTTAGACCATATCTAGCAATAGCAAACTAGTTTGGTGATAAAAACTTTTACATTAATGGTTGCATAGATAGGAGGCCATAGTTTACTACTTTTGAAAAGGAATACGAGGGGAAGAATGGCAGTGCCTTATAATTCTGTAACAATGATGCCAACAATCACTCTGAAATTCTTTTGCAATGAAAAAACGGGATATTAATGTAAATTAATATCATGGTAATTAAAAGTGTCTATTTTTAAACCCTGGAGGAAAAAAAAATAAATAAACCAGCAAATAAATCTGCTTATATCAAAAATTTGAGGGAAAAAAATGTTCCATGTGAGAAAATATCATAAAATCTAAAACCTCTTTCTTATTTTTGTAATAGACTGCACTAAATCATGACAGCAAAGATGCTACTGTAAGATTGCAGCCATTTTCATTTAAAAAAAAATCTCAAAACATTTCACAAAAAAAACATCTATTAAATGAGAAATGAATGAATGTCTTTACTAGGCACAGGAAAATATGCTATGGATCTGCCTCTAAGTAAATAGCAGAGAACAAAAGATAGATCACAGGGCAATGCACTTTTCATTTTCAGACAGTACATATATAATAGAAATAATATCCTTTATCAAACTTCTCTACTTAATTTGAAAATACTTCGCAATGTAAAAATAGATTCTATTGTAATGTTATGAGCAAACATAAAAGATGTGCAATAAAGTTAGCATATCAATAGTTCATTATTTGTGAAACGAATGCCCTAGTGAATCGCCAAATACCGTACTTTTAATCCAACTTGCCAGTATGTGCATGTATAGATTCAAATAATTGATAAAAAAGGATTTTAAATAAACACTCAAAGATAAACTCAACACAATCTAATAATTCCTGCTTTCCAAATACAAATTCTTTTGTTACCAAGTAGGATTTAAAACTAAAATCAAAAGAACACTTCTAACTCTGAATAAAGTATCAAATAAATACGATTCCAGATTGCAGAATATTTTCCTTTCATTTTTCAATCTTAATGAATTTACTTCTAACTCTGAAAGATAAAAAACAGCGACTTGCTGGTTCATTTTCAACAATGGAATCTTACTTCACTTGTTTATTTGTAAATATGAGAAGAAAAAAAACGCAACATCTGCAGAGAAATAATGTGCCAATTCAGCAACGATTATTTTAAACTATTGCATAAGTGAGAAGGGGATAAAAAAAACAACTTCCAAGATAAAAATAAAACAACTCTTCTTTAAACCTACAGTACTTCAATTTTTAAAATACTGGATTATAAATAATACAGAGCCCCCCCCCCCCTCCTTGTAGAATTACACAATTTATTATTTTGCTGTTAAAAGGCACTTAGCTTTTTACCAAACAATTCTCTCATCTAAATCAATGGAGAAATTACCACATAAAAATCCCACGATCCAAAATTATAATGTAACACCCAAATTAATTTCAAGTTTTTTTTTATTTTTATAACATTTGCTCAATTACACATGGAATAATGTGAACCAGTTTAATACACTTGCAAGATAAAAGCATGAAATGAATGCAACAAATTGTAATCAGTCTAGCTTTTTTCCTATTACAATCTTGTACTTCTCAAATGTTTATAATTTAAAAAAACCTGCAACTTAATGTCACGGAATATCAATTTATTATTTATATAGAGATCTATTTAAACAATTTTAAATAAATGCCTGAATAAAAACAGTTATAATTTTACACAGCCTTACTGGTCCTATCGTACACTCCTGGTGCTAACCATTATTAACAATTTAATAATGATTGATTAATTAATGGGCCATATCTGTAATAGTAATAGGCTGAATTCTTTCTCAGGTCTATCTCTGTCTTCTAGACTATGCAGAAGTTTGCTCTTTCTTATAATAAGAAATTAATGAATTTTAAATTTATAACTTTCACATTTATTGCTAAATTATTCAATAAATGAAGCTAGATTTAATTTTCACTTAAATTTACCTACGTTCATTAGAAATGCATGTAAAGACACCGGTTTTAAATAAAAATGAAAGTTCCACTGGAGTAAAGGAAAGAGGAAGAAACACTGCAAAGGAAATTTGCTTTTGAACAAAACAAGAACTGAACAATCGAACAACAGTCAATTGAACAAGTATAATGTTTAAAACATGACTTTGCATTAGATTCACAGATGACATTTTATTAGAAGCCATTGGCTAGAAAACAATTAATTCATAAAAAACAAAAACAAACAAATAATACACCAAATTAAATAATAGAAATGAGTGATATGTTGTCTAACGAAATAATAAGCAGGGTTTTCAAATTCCAGGAAAGTATTCAACCAGCAAGATTAATTGCACCCTGAACATAGCACTACTTGAAAATGCAACAAGCTTGCTAAAATGCACAGAAACACACCCCCTTTTCTCAACTAATTTCTGGCACTGCTTTCCTACTAAATCCAAGTGAAAGAAGGAGAAAAAAAACATACTGCCCTTCTTTGAAAGGACTTACTTTATCAACGACCATTATCTTGTTATTGAGAGTGAACTATAATCAGATTGAGAGCTAATGCACCACTTAATGCACTTATGGTCTTCAGCTTTACGAAGGTGACTCTCAAGATTCAAGCTTACGTCAAACAGATTCTTTTATCAATTCTAGTGCAAACATATGCCAGTGCTTTTCCATTCAACCCTGTCACATGTTTGAAATGTTTTATTTTTGGATCTCCAATAAATTTGGTCGTCTCTTGGCCTCTTTTTATCCATAGAGAATTAGAAAACATAAATTTTAATATTTTTTTCTTCCATTTTATGCAGCAAATTATAATTTAATGGAATGAAATTTTTTTACATTAATTTGCATTCGATTAGAATTCTAATAATTGAACTCTCTAAAAAACTGATAAATAAAATCCAAAGGATATTATAAGGATTAAATTTATTAAAAGTAATGGAAAAATTATAATTTTACATGTATTTATTATGAATAATGAAGGCATTTTACCAATTAATCTTGATCACCCCCTCCCCCTAACTCCTTCACAAGCCTACCTAATGTATTTCCTAAGTAATTCACAATCAACCGAGTCATTTAAAGCTGGTAGGGTTTATCTACTAAAAATATTCATGCAGTTTATTTATGGAAAACAAATATTTTAAAATCATACCCCTAATTTTCTAAGCCAATTTCTCACAGTAATAGTGAAAATTTTGCTTGAATGCTTTCCTATGACAACTGTAATGTTCGTGATTACATACAAATACTGACACCAAAGAGCTAGTATACCTTTAATTTCAATTCTATAGCAACATAAAATCAATGTTTAAAAGTTTCCTGTGTTACTGTATTGCTACAAAAGAGAGGGAAGAAGAAATAAGAGAGGAGGGACATGATGAGGAAATGGAGAGGAAAAAAAAACAAACAACAAAACGTTCCACTTTAATAATTTACTGTTCTGTTAATCAGCACTTAATTATATTTTTTAACTGCTTAAATTCTTAAGCTAGAAAAGGTCAGCTTATTTGGGGGAAAGGAGAAACAAAAAAAAAAAAAAAAAATAAGCTCTTACGTATCTGCCATTTCCTAACAGTACTAATATGCGCTTTCGCTCAGTTCATTCACTGTCTCCCCCCTTTTCCGTACTGCACCAACTGCTAATGTCCCCCTTTTCCACCTACCTTATTCCCCATGTCTGCCAACCTCTCTCTTTGCTGCTGTTCCTTTAACAAACTCTACGGTGGAACCTTCATGGCCATCCGTTCGAAGTATCCCGGTACTGGTATATGTGACTGCACCATGCAGAGTAAGTTTGGTGGAGTGAGTGCCAAATATTAGAGGAAAGCAGAGGAACCATAGTGAGGGTTATCTGGCCACTTTCCCAGCTGTGTGTCGTCTCCCCCTAGATCAGTCCCTCCTCCCATTTCGCAATGGAGAGAGCCAGTTAAAAACCCTGCAAGGTTAAATTGGCCAAGGAAAGTAAACCATAAGAGAGGAGAGATAAACAATCAGGCAGGAAGAGAAATTTTCCTGAGTCAGCTGAAAGGATTCTTCGAATGCAAAACAAAAAGAAAAAAGAATCAGTGATAAAAATCGCATAAACCTTTTTTATGCCTAGAACTAACCAATAACTAGCAAACAAATGTAAAATGATATGCCCTATCTTCATATCTCAGATAAAAAAAAAACAAAAAAAAACAAAACTTTTTTTAAATACAATTAAGCTAATTTAAAACCGGCAAATATAAATTTATCAAAGGTGTGGAATTTTTTCCGTTTGAAGATATTGATTATCCCATGTACAACTTCAAAGCCTAATTTTAGGCACTTAAGTGGATGAGGAGGGGAGGGTAATCTATGAAATTAATGAGTTATATCATGTTATCATTAATTTATTTGTTAATGACATCTGAACTCCCTCACACTCCAATTAAAAAAAAAAAAAAACAACAACAATAATAAAAAAAAACTATTATCCTCCACCCTCAACCATTAAGAGTAAATTTCAAAATTTAAAGTTCTAATGCTTACTAAGAATTCAGTGAACATAAATGAGTCACTTCAAATATGAACATCAGACTAATGATGTAATATCCTGATAACCTTTTCAAACCTCAATTATTTCTTAAAAATAAAAATTATAAATTTTAAAACAAAAAATAATGCAGAAAAATTATGTGTAATAAAATGTAAAAAAAACAACAACTTAAATTCAAAATTATTTGCCAATCACAGGATGAACGTGAAACGCACTATTTCAGATGACCTTTTAATAATTTTATGCATTCTGATCCATGAATGGAGGGAAATAATCATAACCAATAGCTTTTGCTTTTTTTATAAAAACAATTAGCATAGTTTACATTCTTAACTCTGCATTTAATATAAGAAGTCAGAATAGCCTCCTTATTTAATTTTCAATAATGCATATTGTTTAGCATTACAGCAATAGCAGTATCATTACAGAAAAATGACTGTCCAAGACACTGGCTCACTGCCAGAGAGGTGTGGGTGCTGGTTTTACCTATTTTGGCACACCTGTATTTCTTCAACCTTTCCCTTTTTAAGATATCAACCAAGATAAAGACAAAAATTAAAGTGATGTTCTAAGCATGAAATAAATGATAGTCCAACATTCATTGAAACAAAAAAAATACTTAAAAACATCTTAATTTAGATATGATCTGCTATGATTTGTCAAAATAATGTCCAAAAAAATCATGAATTAAAATTTAGTTTAATCCAAGCCCATAAATAGCCATCAGAAGCAATATGCATTTGGTTTTCATCAGAAATGTTTTGAAATAAACAAAAAAATTTGTGACAGTTGTTTAAAAATAGCTTATTGCAAAAGAGGTTGAAACAAATTTGATTTCTATGTCAACCATGTTCAGTCAAATGAGGTCTGTATTTCATTCCTAATCTTTAATTCTAGAAACCTACATATCCTTGTTGCTTTTCTACATAGCACACATGTATGCAGAGTTTTACAATTTTAGTGGACTAACAGGCTGTTATGTATGTTGGACTAACAATTACAAGCTTGTTGTAAACAATTATATATTGTGAGATGATTGAAACTCCACATTCCGTTTATACAAGCTTATGTGTGTGTGCGTATGAATTTGGTGGAGATGTAATAAACTGTAAGTGTTAAGCAAAGAACAAACACTGACTAAAAATATTCAAATATTTGGTATTTAAAGTAAAGGATGCAATTTGGAAGAAAAAGGAAAATATGCCTAAGAATTACGCTTTAATGAAATATAAACAGAAATTTGGAAATCATCAAGCAATACTCATTGAAATACATAAATTTTGAATTAAAAAGATAATTAAGAGCATTTTTTCTAAAACATGGATTTCACATGTCAAACTCCATTAAAGAAATATCATTCCTAACAACTAAGAAAAGCAATAAAAATGTTTTATGTACAATTTTCGAATGCTTCATTTGGCATTTTAAGGTTTTAATTATATAAAAGATTCAGATGGAAAAGCAAAAGGGGCGTTGCATTTTTTGGTGTCAACTCTTTAGAGCATCATCACTGACGATAGAATTAAAAAGCAGATTTAAACATTGAACCTCAACGTCATGATGTTGCATCCCCGCAAATTGCGAAACCGGTATTTATTCTCCCACTCATTCATCAGCTGAATGAACGTTAATTTTAATATTAAATTCGCATAATTTCACAACAATCTAAATTAGGTCAATGAATAGGATTTATATAGTGATGACTAACATAGGCCTATCGAGAAACCCCCTGATACGGCCAACATAAAAACAAATTCACCTCTAAAATTATAAGAACGAAGTGCGAATCGGTAATCTATTAAAAAAAAAATCGGAACGGCAGTAATCATCAATAAAACGATCTCAACCCGAAATAAATTTTTAAAAAATCCTCCTCTCAACTTCTCATATTGTATGGAATGTCTCTTTGAATTTCTTTAAAAACAGGCTACGAGAAATTCAACAATGTTCCATTGCGAGACCGCTTCGCATCTATTTTCCATATTTATGCGATAACGATAGAG
Source organism: Rhysida immarginata (assembly GCA_023313115.1). NCBI lineage: Eukaryota > Metazoa > Arthropoda > Chilopoda > Scolopendromorpha > Scolopendridae > Rhysida > Rhysida immarginata. Next base: position 1,002,203 of record JAHWFO010022643.1, read on the forward strand.
AATTCCAACGTCTCCTCCTAATTCAAATACATACCTTTCATTGAATGAAAATTCATCTAACATGATGTACTCCCTGGATTCTCACCGCGAGCAGACATGTTGACACCTCTTAATGTTCCGGTTCTCTTTCCGAACTCTCAACCCTTATTCGGTTGGACTCGTCCTCCTTATTGCAATGTTGGCGGTGGCGACCTCAAGCGACATCCGCCAGGATGATCACCCGTAATGCAGCGTTTGTTTATGCGCTCGGAGCTTTCTTCCACTAGGGCAGAAAAGAGCCCTACCTAAAGCGTTGCCTAATGTCAAATCGGGCCTTTCCATGTGCGTTCTCTGAAGAAAGCCTGCATTCGCATCATTCACTCGTTAGAAAGAGCAATACGTAGGGCGAAAGATGAAGACTTCTATCTTCATCGCGATTCAGCCGCTGTCGGCGCTAAATTACATCCAAATAAAAAGTTTCGTGGGGTATTTAAATTGAAAACATTTTGCGCTACATTTTTCTCTCATTTTATTTATAAACCAGGAAGAAACATTTTAGCTTTCTTCTATTGTTTTCGAAAATAATTCACGTTGTTTTTGTGATAAGCGTATTACCGTCAAATTTCGTTTTCATTTTCCCTTTACCATTATTTACATTTTTATTTATTGGTTAAATTTCATTTTCAGTTTAAACAATGAAATCTATCCATCCTACTTAATCTTATTTTAAAGAAAAATATATTTTAATTGCACGCATCTGTAACTAATATATTTCTTTACAGTTTATTCTTATAAATATCTAGTTCAGGTTGCCCCTAATACTGGACGCCCCATAGAGACCGATAATAATACATGTATTTATTATTATTATTATTATTATTATTATTATTATTATTATTATTATTATAACCACAGCCGGTTGGATCTCAACTGTTGTTATTATTATTATTATTACTCTCTCATTATTATTATTAATGTTATTGCCAACAAATCTTTCAGTTGATCACCAGAGGATACTCGTGTACCCTCGACTGCTCTTGATACTGCAGAAAAGCTACAGCTAACGCGAAATGCGTTATTTGCGGACTTAGTTTTAATTGGTAATTTTATATGCCAGTATTGCAAAGAAGAAATCTAATTAAGAAAACGCGTACGAAGCTTGAAATTTAACTCAAAAATAAAGAAAATGATAACCTATATTTAATAAATATTGTTATGTAAATACTTTCATCATATTCAATTTCATCCGTTGGCAAGATTAAGCATTGAATGTTTTCTTTCAATCCCACGCACTTAATCAAAACTGATAGTTTGGGGACGAATAAAAAAGGAACATAAAATTAATACTAAATTTACTAAATTGTAAAATTACGTTTTACTCAACTTAATCTGTTAAATATAAATAAAAATTATTTTTTTGACATCCTTTTCTGGATTTTTCTGCTTCGATTTCTTTTAAAATTGCATCATCATTAGCTTATATTCAAATTATTTATTTACAAAAACAACACCAGAACAGTTTTATTTATTTACAATGGCGAGACCAATCAGAACGATTGAAACAAACGGAAAAGACAATGGAAAATTAATTCGATTGGAGCTGAAGCAAAGCTTCATACCAAAAGAACCACCCTGGACTAGACGCGAAGCATAATTTACTCAAAAATGCTCATCCATAATTCACAACTTTTGGTCAGAAGGTAAATTTGTCAAAACTAGAATGACAACTGACAGTTGCTACATACACCAGTAACGATGAAAACCCGGTAGTCTGGAAAGATGACTAATGATCAAAGTTATCAGCAAGGATACGCCTTGACGTACCCAGCCCAAGGCCAACTATAAATACGTTGACCATGAGCCAGCCTCTTCTGTGTAAGATGTCAGAGAAAGTTTCTACCTTGGGTAATGAAGTTTTGGGTATGCTATCCAAAAAAATTAAGTTATTATAAGATGTGGATTTTTTTTTTTTGGAAGTAAATCGGGACGCTTATTTGTATAAAAATTCCTTTAGATGTAACGGGATAAGACCCCTTCCCTCATATTCTCATAACACAGATCAACTCATTCAGCCTCTTCCAGCATCCACATGTCTCATATCGAACTATATCTTGTCTCCTTTTCAGAGATCAATGACTCGCAATGCGGCCGAAGTGGTCCGTCCATGGTGGAGATACGTGGGTCGTTTTTCGCAGTGTGTTCGGCGACGCCACAGATTATGAGGAAATTAGAATACTGAATATCACGATTGTTTTTATTTGCAATTGTGACTTGTAATAGGTTATATCACAATATTATTATAAAACGGAAAGTAAAATAAATTAAAAATTCTTATTTTAGAGTTTTGAAAGAGTCTCGTTTTAAAAATAAATGTTTATTATATACATGCATTACGATACATAGAAAAAATATCTTCGTCCTGATTTTCGACATGAAAAGTGTGGTACCTTACTTATTGGCCAAATTTCGTTTCAATTAACCCTGCTTAATATATGTGTGGAAAATTTGAAGGAGACCTCATTCTTCAGCGGGCAGATGATGGCAACGTTTCACGGAAAATTTGGTAGATGATCCATTTTTTCAATTATTTTGTGAATTATAGATTTTATAAATATGAGTATTTCATTTTAATTATACAAAAGGTATAACCTCGTTCTGAAGTATGCCCCCCCCCCTCCCAAATCCCCGATTTTTGTTCGTCTTTTGGAAATTTAAATGTGAAAGGGTGTCGCGAGACCAAAAGGCTCTGAACATCATCTTGCATTAATAAAGACGATGCGAAGAACGTAGTAGCATAGCTTACAAGTAATGAGATCGATGGAGCCATAATAATCTTAGCTCTTTTGGCTTGTTCAACGAATGGGTAGCATGCTGATTCCAAGCAAGTTATCAACCCATTCTTATGATGGACTCAAAGATCTGCTTGCTGTGTTTTATTGCTCTAGATATTAAAAACGTTGAAGAGTTGTTTAACAAAAAATGAAGCCCAGATTATTATTTGTCTGAAAACAATATACCTCTGACAAAATTTAATAAAACCCACTATCAATGCGTGGGGAGAGGAAGTCGTCCATAAGACAGCTGAAAAACAAGTTTAGCCAACGGTCGTGTTGACGAGATGCCAAATTTATTTTAGCTACTTCGTTGCAATGCAAAAAAGCCCCAGATATGTCTCTCGGGCCATCGTTTATCATTGTTTCTTATCTTTAAAATGTTTTAGACATTTCAATTAATCCTAGTTCGTCAAAAATATTAATTTTTTAATACGCGAGTCGCACACATTGAGAATGAAGTTGCCAAAGTCAAAATAGTTTAAAAAAAAAAAAAAAAACTGGAAAAAATATATTCCTTTCTTTTTAAGCTCTTTTCCTTTCTCATACCTAAATAGCACCTTAAAAATAGTTAGTTCGCTAGCAGGATAAGAAATAAAAATCAAATGGGAGATTAAATCCAGCTATCTCGATATGAGTAAGAGGGGATACGAGTACGCGGGTACAAAACATGGAATTCACAACGAAATACTGCACTTACCTTTTTCGGTAGAACTAAAGGCACAACACAATCGTAAATATTTTCACGCTGCGAGTCTTTTAATGCCATTAGAGCAGTAGGCATCGGAGATCTCTCGAAGTGAGATGGAGACTTATACGGAGGGATGTTTTCATCGTTTTCTTCTAAATTTTCCAGAAGAAGGCCGAAAAGTTGGTTGCTCATTGTAAATAAAAATTCTTTAAAATCCTATAGGAGTTAAGCGTAAGATGACTGCATTAACATTCGTGTATAATGCTTCTGCTATTATTCAAATGTAAGCAATATTTTCTTGAAAAAGAAAAAATAAGACAGAAATCAAACTTCGATATTATAAATGAAAACTTACTTTTCTAACGTAGGATTTCGAAATACATTGACGATTGTGCTAGCACAGCGGAAAACGACCAATCCATAAACCGCTAAATATTTAAAATTTCCATGTGATCCGTTTCAGCCAATCGGCATTACCTGTGTTCAAAAATCGTATTTGTATATTTTTTTTTTTTTTTGGTTAATATTTAAAGTTTCATGCATGTTATTTATATCCAGCCTTTTGTTGAAATACCTTCTTTTTGTATCTTGTTATAACTGAATGCAAATTTTCTTCTGTATAATTTGAATAAAAAGTTATATTGAAAAAATTAGTAGCGCAGAAAACGAACTCGAAAGTGTTGTTCGTTTCATGTCACCTGAAAAGACGCGCACGTTGTGTATCGTGACTTTTATTTTATTTTTTTTTGTTTTTATTCCGTGTCATTTGACAGTCCATTTTAACACTAGAGGAATTCAATACAAATAAAAAGGTAAGCTTAGCGGATATGTATCACGGTTTAATATTCACCAAATAAGAAAAACCCAATTTTTTCAGTTCGAATTTCAGAATACTGGAAGCGATATATGCTGCTAATGCGTTAACATTTCGTTAAGTTTTACCTTCATTTTCCTTAAGAATAAGCGAATTCTGAATTAGTATGGACTTTGTTATACTAAAATCCACAAACAACAAATTTCTTGTGTGTAACTATAATAAATAATTCGTATATAACGATTATTTACTTTTAAAAATAAAATTTCCTTCGTTACAGTGATTCTTAAGAAGTTTTATAGAAGCTGGATAAACAATACGAAAAATGGAAATGGAAATTGATGAAACCGTATGTGGTGAGAATATTCCTGCTGATGAAGATCCTGAAGACAAAGCATTAAGAAGAGAGCTTCGCCTTAAATACAGAGAAAAGAAAAACCAACTACAAGGTTAATTATTATAATATTAGGCCATTAATTTCCCATTCAATATATACACTGACTTGTCAATTTAATAGGAACGTGTAAATTCTCCTTTTCCATCCACTACATCTTGAATGTGTCATGGAGTCCACAAGGTAACAAATGTTATGATGGCTTGCTGCCAATGGCCTTCTGGCTTCTGTTGCTGAGACCGGAGACGTGGTTCTTTATCTTAGCAGCTTCGTCATCCAGGTGATATTGACACCAGGTAATGATGTCATATCATTGTTTCAGGCTAGCGTTCTTTATATTCCATCTGATGAAGTCTTCACTGGGTGTCTGTACCAGCTGGCTAGCCAAGTCTGCTGAGATGAAAAACCCGCTTCTGGTGATTGTGCAGCCCAAAGTGGCATTATGACCTCGTGTTATGCTCCATGAACCTATCTGTGGCTTAAGGCTGGTTTCCATTCAGCATTTTTCAAAGATACATAAGGTGCAGCAATTTTCAGGCGTGCAAATGTAGCGTTTTAGCCTCTAATCTGATTGGTTGAATCGCGGTTGAAAATGTCTCTGAAGCTCCATCAACAGCGAATGCATTTTAATAATGTGGTCCACTTGGATTAGTGTCATTAAGTAAATCCACTCTCTTTGAGTCGTTTGAAATTTTTGCCTTTATTTTTTTCTTATATACAGGGAGTCCCAAATTGATGTAGACACTCATTGAAACAAAGGAGACTATGGATTCCACTATTTCCACAAAGAATTTATTCATCATAACATAGATGTACATTTCGGCTACAACGTAGCCATCTTCAGTATGAATCGATTTTACACAGTAAGGTGTCAGGTATTTATAATAGGGTTAAGCCAATGAGAAGGAGTATAGGAAAAGTTTTGGAAGGTAAAAAACGCCATTGGGCAGAAGAAGTGCGGACCTAGAAGAAGGCTCCACTAGGTGGGGGTTGATTTCCTTGTATAATGTAATAAAGCTTTCCAAGAGGAGAGGTCCATGGATCCTGTCTCTAGATTCAGCAAAGAGTCACCTTGGTTTTTCATGATTCATTTAAATTCATTCATTCAAATTATACGGAAATACCCCTTTTACATGATCTTCCAGAATTCCAAATAGCTTAGTTTATTGGGTTCATCAACCACCTGAAGGATTTGGAGTTCATCAATTTTAAAATTTTGTCCAGTCTGTAAAATATGGTCTGCCATCGCCGATCTGTCGGGTCTGTTGTTTCTAATATAGTCCAAATGCTCTTTGGCTCTGGTTTCCATCCTCTGACGAGTCTGGCAGATATACAACTCCTGGCAAGAAATATCGGATATTTATTTCTAGTTCAGCTAAATTCATACAAAAGCTTAAATTTCCTCAAAAATAATGGACACATCCAAAAGGGATGAAGCATAAATTACAGAAAACACTTTATTCTATAAATGAGTAATTAAGCGTAAAAAAACAAAACATCATTTCTGATTGAAAATATACATTAATATAATGAACACAGTGGAAAAAGTATTGGATAGCCTTTTGGCTTGGAAATAAATATGGGATAATGCCAAATAAACATGTCAAATATTATCGAAAACTGTTTTTAATATTTGGTAGCCCCGCCCTTTGACTTGATTATTGCCTTAATTCTTCGAGGCATTGATTCATGTAAGTTTATGCATCGGTGTTCACTGATTTTTCCCCAACATTGACAAATTGCTTCTTTCAGTTCTGACTTGTTGGTTGGTTTGTACAAATCAATCATTTTCTTTAAATCCCACCAAAGATTTTCTATTAAATTTCCATCAGGACTTTGAGCTGGCCATTTCATCCGTCGGATTCGATGATCCTCGCAGTATTTGGCAACAGCCTGAGAACGGTGGCATGGTGCATTATCGTCCTGAAAGACAAAGTCATCCGAATCACCAAACGAATCTTCCAACGTTGGCAGAAGAAACTGATCCAAAATGTCTATATAAGTCGCACTGTTGACAGTGCCATTTAAAATGCACAATTTTCCAGGTCCTGCAAACGTCACGCATCCCCAAATCATTACACCCTGTGGAAACTTTACACTGGAACTTAAGCAGTCAGGATGGAATTGTTCTCCTTTTGTTCTCCAGACAAACACGCCGTTATTATCACCGTTCCCTAGGCAAATCCTACACTCGTCACTAAAAACAACACGTTTCCAATCGTCCACTGTCCACTTTGCATGGTCTTTGGGCCCATTGCAAGCGTTTACGTCGATGCTCGTTCGAAAGCAACGGTTTCTTCTTTGCTTTCTTGAATGAAAACCCAGCCTCGTTCAAACTGTTTCGTAGAGTCCGATCACAGACCTTGACGCCGCATTTTTCCCACTCTCGGTTCATCAATCGGGATGTTGATTTTCGCATCCGTTTACAGAGCCGGATTAGTTTTCTATCGTCGGATGCACTTGTCTTCCTCGGTCGCCCACATCTTTTCAAATTCTGCACATTGCCACAAGAGTTAAACTTGTGCCACAGACGTGACACCGTGCTCTGGGAACATCTTAACAAAGTTGCGACTTCTAATTGAGTTTTTCCTTCTTTTAGCAGGCGGACAATTCGAGTTTTCACATCAGTAGACAGTTCTTTAGCTGGAGCCATGATACTCTAATTAGCAGAGTTTTCTGTCTACTAACCTCGATAATTGTGAGCAGTTATAAAAGAATAAGTAATTTGAATAACATTTGCATATTCGCAAACAAAATGTATGATTGGATGTTACTCACTGAATATATCGCGTATTTTTTTCCAACCAATCAGACGATCCCATTCTTTTTTCCAACACGTCCATATTTATTTGCATTTTTCAAAGAATCTTTTTTTTTTTCAATTTTTAACAGTAAATCGTATTTATAGATTAAAGTGTTTTCTTTAATATATGCCTCATCCCTTTTGGATGCGTCCATTATTTTGGAGACAATTTAGCTTTTGTATGACTTTAGCTGAACTAGAAATAAATATTCGATATTTCTTGCCAGGAGTTGTATTTCTTTGAGCAGGGTCCGCAAGGTAGAAGGTATTCCCTAACCTTTCGTGTTTCGGAATCCGATCCTTGCGGCCTCCCAGCAGTTTTTTTAGGGAGAGTTCGCTTTTAAAAGCTAACAGCAGGTCAAACTTCTTGGAAGACTTTCTCCCATCCTCTATTTAGGGGGCGATTGTAAGGAAGACAAAAAAATTTGGTGTCTTTTTTTCTCAGGTTGCAGTGTCATACATCGGGAGATCCTCCTTTTGAGGAGTCGTTTGTTAATGAGTTTGTCACTGATATAGTCGGTAAATCCATTTTGTTGTGCCGCTTCCTTAATCCTCCTGAATTCTTCTAATCTCTTCTCCTGGCTCAGTGGTATATCAAAGGTCCTAGCAATCATATGGTTATAGGCTGCCACCTTATGTCCATAGCATTGGTTTGAGTCTTATCTTATACAGGGTGATTTACATCGAATGTAAAATACTTAAGGGGGGTATTATAGAGGTTAAGATAAACACAAAACGTCCTATGAACATGGGTTCAAATATGAACGATAACTGAGATATGAACAGAAATAAAAATGCCGCCACCAAGATCAACAAGTTA
>JAHWFO010022643.1:1015534-1028731 GCA_023313115.1 Rhysida immarginata
GGTATATAATTTCCGGTTTAGCAGTGGCATTTGGGAGAGCAAACATTTCCGTGAGAAAGCAACAAGAGAAGAAAATTCCACGAAATGTACTAAAATAAGCGCCCGGGCGGTTATTGAAGGTCCGGCGCTTATTTGCAAAAATTCAGCGGACCCCCAGGCGCTTAATGCAGGTGGGCCAGTATTTCAGGTCCGGCGCTAAATACAGTATTTACGGTAATTTTTTATTATTTCATTCTACGAACATAATATCTTGTAACCTCCCACCCTCATGCCAACCACTACGTCTTGCCGGGGAAGCCTTATACAAGCCTGCCGGCCATCGCTTGATAACGTTGCTTATCGTCGACTGTGGGAACTCAAGTAGGCCTATATCGCCATATACGATTTGGAAGCAACCGTAAACATAAAAATTTATGTATTTGAAAGAGAGTAACATACTGATTTTTCTCAAATCTAATAGAGATGTATTTAATCTACTTATTACACAAAAATAGTTTATTTACTTTTGCGAAGAAACTCAAGGTGATGAGAAGCTGATAAACGTGGGGAGTGCCCCCCCCCCCCTTTGTCCCGCGTTCCACTAATGCTGTCGCCAATTTCCCTGATAACTGATACAGCAGTTTCTTTTGCCAACCGATATTTCTTCTTGAATTGTTCTTGGTGTAAACGCTCCATAGATTAACGAGATCTCGCAATCGCATTTCTCTGAGGAGATCTAAACAATGTCGGCGACAGCACCGTCTTTCGAAGCGAGCGAGGTCGTCCATTTTGAATTTCCTCACTCTGAGGAGAAAACACTCCTTGAGGTAGCTGAATAGCTACCTTAAAATGCTGAGGAGAAATCTCGCCTCTCACTTTGAAATTTTGCCGTAGTGAAAACGGTAAGGAGAGTTTGGACCTTGAAACTGGATATTCGAGGAACAAACTATCTTTACCTCAACCTTAAACCGAAGCATGATACCACCCTATATCCTGGTAAAGTGAGTTGCTTGAAATAGTTGTTTAACTTCTTGCTATTGTGCTTGTAGGTGAATCTGTGTTGTCGACCAGGGTTCGCGCTAGGACAAAACATCTAAGAGTCAATTTCACTCCCAACCTTGAAAACTGCGAGTCAAATTTCAGAAGATGCGAGTCAAAATTTAGATTCTTTCTAACTTCCATATGTTTACATGCATCCACAATCTCTATAGTTGCTGCCATATTTAAGTAGAAATGTAACAAGACCACATGTGATAAAATAAAGTGAGGTTAAAATGTAATGAGAAAGATACGGGCCGATGATATTCAAATTTAACAAGTCAATTTTGACTCGCTGATCAAAAAATCACGAGTCAAAGTTTAGCAAAAATGCCCATTTGACGCGTAAATTGCGAGTAAGCGCAAACCCTGGTCGACTATGTTGTGCATGGCGTTTCCGGGTTTGTGTGTCTTGGGGAGGCAGTACAGGCAGGGTAGCCGTGGAATGCTCAGCACTAGATTTTTAGTGTACATATCCTTAAAAAAGGTTTTGCATTCTTTTATGCATTCTTTAGTTTTAGTGACCAGTTTGTTCAAAGGATTGTTCTTAAGGTTGGTGTACGGGCCTTGTTGGAGGAAAGTATTAACACCTTCAAGGTAGGTGTTTTTGTCTAAGATGACTACTCGGCTGCTCATATCATCTTAAAGGCAATAGCAGTCTTTGTTTATGAGCTGTTTTGTCAATTTTAATATTTCTAAGTTCCTAGATTTGTTGTGGAAGAAATCTTGTCTGGTTAGATTTTTACCTAATTGATGAAACAGACCTACGGTGGACAACCTCAATAAATTTACGGTGGAGAGAGAACAAGCTAAGTCATTGCCCTTCTTGGATATACTTGTCTGCAGAGATGGAGAGGGGCTTAACTTTGACATTTACAGAAAGCCAAATTACATACAGTCATATATAAGATACGACTCAAACCACTGCTATGGACATAAGGTGGCGACCTATAACCATATGATTGCCAGGGCCATTGATAAACATCTGAGCCAGGAGAAGAGATTAGAAGAATTCAGGAGGATTAAGGAAGCGGCACGACAAAACGGATTTACCAACCATATCATCGATAAACTCACTAAAAAACAACTCCTCAAGAGGACGATCTCCCGATGTACGACTCTACAACCCGAGAAGAAAGACACCAAATTTTATAGTTCTTCCTTACAATCGCCCTCTAAATAGAGGATTGGAGAAAATCTTCAAGAAGTTTGACCTGAAGTTAGCTTTTAAAAGCGAACTCTCCCTAAAAAGACTGCTGGGAGGCCCCAAGGATCGGATTCCGAAACACGAAAGGTCAAGGGTATACCTTCTACCTTGCAGAACCTGCCCAAAGAAATATATCGGCCAGACTCATCTGAGGATGGAAGCCAGAGCCAAAAAGCATTTGGATTATATTAGAAACAACAGGCCTGACAGATCTGCGATGGCGGACCATATTTTACAGACTGGACACAATTTTAAAATTGATGAACTCCAAATCCTTCAGGTGGTGACGACCCCAAGAAACTAAACTATTTGGAATCCTGGAAGATCATGAAAACCAAGGCGACTCTTTGCTGAATCTAGACACAGGATCCATGGACCTCTCCTCTTGGAAAGCTTTATTACATTATACAAGGAAATCAATCCCCACCTAGTGGAGCTTTTTTTACCTTCCAAAATTTTTCCTATACTCCTTCTTATTGGCTTAATCCTATTATAAATATCTAATGCCTTACTCTGTAAAATCGATTCATACTGAAGATGGCTACGTTGTAGCCGGAATGTACATATATGTTATGATGAATAAATTCTTTGTGGAAATAGTGGAATCCATCGTTTTCTTTGCATCAAGGTATCCACAGATCGGCCAGGTCAGTCATGTTCTTATGTATATTATTTATAAGTACTCTGTTTACTCTTTGAAATGTTATAAATCTGCAAAGAAATGAGATATAATACACAACAAACCTTATATTTCTTTCTGAAACTTTCTTAAGCCTGTACATGTTCAAAATGTCCTCCTTCTGCCACAATAAACTCCCAACACAGACATCGAACAAAGCGGCATACCGACTGGATTGTAGCTAATGGAATATCATTGTAGAATGTTCAATCTGATCTCATAATTCTGTCAGTGTTTGAGGCATACACAGTGTTCTTTAAAATTCCCCATAGGTAGAAGTCGAGAGGGGAACTTTCCAATAACATTTCAGTATCCACTTACGTTCATCGAATGAAAGTCTCATCGCTATTTTGGTTTATAATCAAATGAACGTGTTGCTATGATTTTCCAGCGGCGTCTGGATCATACACAACAAACCTTATATTTCTATCTCATTTTGTTGCTGAGCTGTAACGTTTCAAAGAGTGTACATGTCGCAGACACACATCGTAATTGGACACTTCGTGAAATGTCCAGACACGAAGTGTCCACCTGCAATGGACTCGTACTGTTATTAGGTAGAATTACAGTATCTGTCTGGACACTTCGCGAAGTGTCTTTAGCAGGTCAGACCGATACAGTAACGATGTCAAATCCCATGCAGGAAAATATTAGCTATCGCAATGACAAAAAACTGTTTTAATATTTGCCTTATTATAATCAACTGAAATTTAAAATTTTTTATATGAATTTATTTTATACATTTTCAAAAAAATGGTTTAGTTATTAGTCATAAATCAGGGCTTGAAATTCAGGGTGGGGATGGCGGGATTCTCGCCCAAAATTTTAAAATCTCGCTCAAGAAAACTTTCAGGAGGGGAGTTTCCCCGCCCATGAAATTTAATCATATTAAGTGTTTTTATGATTTTATTAAGATTTAAAGATAATGTTATTTTTTTCTTTATATCTTACAATATAAGTTCTGGATATGAATCTTTTCCATTCATAAATCATTAGATTATGGGTTTAATTTGTCGTCAGTCATAATTGGTGAATTTTTTCATGGAGATTTAACTTTTGAACCAATGAAATTTCGCTAGTTCCAATCGTCACCGTTGCGGTATCATCAAGAGAAAAATAGGAATTTATTGCAGTGCTCCTGCTAGCCTATTTTAGGAGGGTGCTGCACCCTGCCGCGAGAGTAGTGCTCTCTGCTGAAGAGTAGTGCGCCCTGCCGCAAGAGTAGTACGCCCTGTCACGAGAGTAGTGCGCTCGTTCCCAAAAACTGTGCTTTTCCGTGAAAATAGTGCTTATCAATTTGCTCTTGCTCTTCCATGTATCCTTCCGCCTGATATTATTAAACAGAAAACACACAAAATGGCTTAGCCCTGTCCCGGCCCCTTGCCCCCCTTTCCCATGAGATGCCTTGACACTGCATGATGTGCCCTCTTGCTGCAGTTGACACCCTGCCCTCTGTCAATTTTAGTGGGAGCACTGTATTGTGTAGCTCGTAGATTAGCATTGTGTTTAGATGATACTTCAAAATCGTGTCCAAAGTGTGCTAAATATAAGACACTTTAAAATCCATTTTTATATATTTTAGTGGTATTTAATTTTGTTTAACGTAACGGATTATATAGATGAAGGCAGGAATAAAAGTCGAAACTGGTTGGTTATCTATTTTTTTATCAAACATGCTGTACTGCAAGATCACAATCCGTTATGTTAATAGCTACGGTGCAGAAGAACCTCACATCTATGACTTTAATTTTTTGTTTATTGAAATATAAGAAATTATTACATTTATCTTATGACTGAGTTTTTGGTATTTTATTATTTTTAACACATTTATAATTTATGTACAAAGCTTAAATTAAAATATTTTGAAAAATCACTTGTATAACCTATAACTTATTGTCTCCCTCCCAAACAGTTCAACTCCCTTCCATTTACAAATAATAGGAGGGGAGGATCCCCTCCATGAAAAATTTGAATTTCAAGCCCTGATAAATTTCAACAACTTTTTGCAATGATTATTTTAGTTTTTATAAAATTAAAAAAATGCAATTGTATAAATAAATATTAATGCAAAGTAAAACTTTTTGAATAGTTATGGTATAAATTTTTTGTAATATATTCAGTTTTACCTTGTGAAATCAATGGCAATCTCAAAAACAAAATTCTATGTGAAATATTTAATAAACGGAAACTGAAATGATTATTCAAAGAAATTGAAGCAAGAAGGAAGCATAAACAATTTATGGTGAATATTATAAGATAATATTGAATATTAATTCTAAAAAAGTAATAAAATGGATAAAAGGAAACACAAATTTCATTTTTCTTTATTTATTTATTTTCATTCTAAACAAAATAAATTTGGGCTGATTTACAAAACAGTGTTTGTGGATGAAAAGTCTTTAAGTATTAAGGCTCGGCATACTACCTTGGCATCTACTATTGCATTGCCTACCGACCTTCTTACATATACATCTTTTTTTATTGAGCAATATTTTTTAGACGATTTGCAAGGACACTTAAAGTATCCTTGCCCTCCGCAACTTTGTTTAACAGCTTCTCGCACTGTCAATTCCTTCGTAAAGTCAATTTCCTTTTCGTTTAAAAAAGTTAAACCAGCCTTCTTGATATTCTCTATTCCAAACCAACCTTTTACAATTTCATGTTTGCATCCTATTTGATATAAACCATTTTTTTCAATGGTCACAACACCTACGAGATTTTGTGGATCGACTGACTTCCTGTCAACCTTTGGAATTGCTAAAAGTATACAATCTCCTATCACCAACGTGGGCAATTTCTAAATCTCGATTGCTGTTGTACGCTCATGTAAACGCTTTAACATTCCCCATTTACGCCACCGTTTATTAAATTTTTCACATAGAATTTTGTTTTTGAGATTGTCATCTATTTCACAAGGTAAAATCGAATATATTACAAGAAATTTATACCATAACCATTCAAAAAGTTTTACTTTGCATTAATATTTATTTATACAATTGCATTTTTTTAATTTTATAAAAACTAAAATAATCATTGCAAAAAATTGTTGAAATTTAAGACAATTAACTAAACCATTTTTTTGAAAATAATATATAAAATAAATTCGTATAAGAAATTTTAAATTTCAGTTAATTATTAAAACAGTTTTTTGTCATTGCGATAGCAAAAATTTTCCTGCACGGGATTTGATATCGTTACTGTATCGGTCTGACCTGTTCTAGACAGATACTGTAATTCTACCTAATTACAGTATGAGTCCAATGCAACTGGACACTTCGCGAAGTGTCTGGACATTTCAGGAAGTGTCCAATTATGCTATGTGTCTGCGACATATACACCAATTTAGGACACTCTGTAGTCGAACGTTGATTATCCATCTGGTCAGGACCGGGACAGTGACTGATAATAGAACATTAACACGCTCTGACAGTTTAAATTGCAAAATTTATTATACAGTATCAGTGATTAAGTTGGCAAAAAGATTTTTGTAGATTTTCGGCTAAATAGAACTAAGAATTCTAGCCAAATCAGAAAAATTATAGCCAAAACCTAAGTGTGCTTTTGGGGATACGATAGGTTTCAAAATAGGAATTTTTGGTCAGAAACTGTTTGAAATAGAAAATTTTAAAAAATGATAAATAGTTAACATTTAAAAGAACATTCATTTATTTCCATACTTTGACTGGATCCTTCTTTGCTATTGTGTACACCAAGCAAGATATGCAGCTTTAAAATCAAACTCGTTCCTCTCTGGGCCATTGATTGATATGGGCCAAAGATTGAGTCTATTACGGATATCTGTTTTTGTAATATTCATCTCACTAATCCCCTCTCACAGTCTACAGTATGTATTGGGATCGACAATGCGAATTCACATATTATAGACATAGTGGGGTATTCACATATTAAATCATTCTTTCGAAGGAACTGGTAAGCTGCTGCTAATGACATGTTAGCACATCAAGTTTTGAAAACACGTTTGATCATCCTCCATTCCATGAGCACATTATTTTTCTCAATTCCTTTTGATTCAAAGTACGATTCTAACAACATATAAACTTGTATTTTTTTGATATCTTTCTCGACATGTTCTAGAAACATATCGGACTCCACGTTTGGTATATTTCTTGGTAGTAATGCAGTAAAACACTTCAACTTGCCAAGATCTGCAAAACGTTCATGAAGATTGCTAACCAAGGTCTACGATATCTAAGATTGCTAACGTCTACAATATCTCTCCCTTTTTGGGTGTCTTTAATAATGTGACCTTGAAATTCAAATTCACCTGCCTAGAGACTTAGCTTGGCACTTTCTGCACAAAATCTTTGAATGTTGCTCTTTTTAGGGTATTAAGCTGCTTAATGGTAACTGAAACTTGTATTTCACACATTTCAAAATCTATATCCTTGCTTTGGAACAGTAGACAAAGGTTTGACAAAAGAAATAAAATATCAGATAAATATGCGGTTATTGCAACGAATCTGTAGCAAGCTACCGCTTTTAAAAGCCCTTGGTCAACAGCAGATGTATCTTCTAACAATACTGAAACTAATGTTGGCCAAGAATTGAGCACAGCTTCGACACATCTGCTCAGACTCGGCCACCTAGTGGCAAACATCTGCACAAACTTCATTTCTGCCTTGTTGAGGATATCTTGAAAACCTTTTAGTAAACATGTTGTTTTTGCAGACTGATGAAAGTACTTAAAAATCCTGTTCAGTAATTCCTGATATTTAACAAGCTCTGCAAATTTTTCAGCAATCTTTGCACTAGCTAAAGCTAGACGATGTGCAATGCAATGAATTACACACAATCCTCTGCACAGCGTGTTTCGTCTCCGATGTGGAAGAGTCTCAGATATTATAGCTAACAGATAATATTTATCAGACAATACAGCTAACAGAATTTTATTGGATTTTTTCGGCGAATTTCTCGGCTGTTTTTGTAGCCGATTTTGGGTTATCAGCGCCATTCAGCGAAAAGGCTAGCGGCAGCTTAATCCCTGCAGTATTTTTTCAAATATGGCTATTAACCAAAAAAAAAATAATCAAAAATTTCAAGAGTGCAGCCTAAAAAAATTTTATTTTTAACTGACGAATCGTTATTGGCAACTTTAACAAAATAATAATTTCATTATTTATATAGCCGTATTCATTATTTTTTTTACATATATTTAATGAAATTTTTTATAAATTTATTAATGAAACATGTAAATAATTATAATAGCCTTATTTTAATGAACCTTTATAACTCTTTATTTTTTCAGCCACGGCCATAGTTTTATCAATAAACTACTGACCAGTAGCGATATCACATCTTGCACCAGAGTGAGCTTCATCTGGGCTGGTGAATTGTCAACAATAACTTTAACACACTAATTTTGTAATATTTTATGAATATTTGCGACTGGTAATTATTGTTCTGAAAGGTTAGCATATTAATTTTACTGTTAGAAAACAATTGAACAAAGAATGCTTAATTTAAAAACATGAACTTAAATCCACCATGGTTTTATCTATAGCAGAGAAGTCTGAAAATTTTTGTCGATAAAAAAAATCCATTTGCAATCCCCATCTCAAAAAGTCTTTAGTGTAACAGAATTTTTTTTTAATACAAAGATAATAAGCAAAAATAAAAGAAAATTGGTATATGGATGCATTGGTTTTCGACCAAAAATCAGTATGCAAACCAACATTAATTACGCCACTCCTCATCTAGAGAAAGCAGGAGCAATAATTGGGGAGGGGGGAGGGGTTATTAATAGGAAAAAGGAAATCATTCAACTCTGTTACTATAAATTTTGTAAAGAAGTACGATATATATAGAGTTGACTTTACTTTTTTCTGTTAATAAAGATCCCATCCCCAACTGCATTACAACTACTGCTCCAGTTTTCACAGTTGCTATGATGAGAAATATATAGCGTCAATAACGTTGTAAGCGTAATGATTTTTGGTCTGTAACCAATACATCCATATACAACCAATACAATACAATAATAATTGCTTACATGTACCTAATTTCATAATTGCTTACTATCTTTTTATAGAAAAATTCTGACACTCTTAAATTCTGATTTTTTTTAATCTGCAAAAATTAGACTCTCCTGCTGTAGATAAAAACACTGGGCTTCAGTTCATGGCTTTAAATTAACCAGTCTTTGTTCAGTCATTTCAACCGTAGAGTGAAATTAATATTCCAATCCTTCAAAACAATAATTAACCAGTCATGTATATTTTTATTCAGAAATTGAGTTTTACACTGACATCACGCTCTATTCCAAGATGTGATGTCACAGCATACTCTGTTGCCAACGGTCAATACTTTGTTGATGGAACTATGACTGCTACCAAAGAAATAAGAAGCTCATTAAAGTGAGATTACAGTTGACTCGCGATAATCTAACAGTTACGGGACTGACGGGGTGTCGGATTACCTAAGGTTGATTTTTTTTTTAAACTGAATTTTGACTTCTAAGGCTATATCCATTGGCAGACTGGAACTAAGTCAGATGGGAAGAGGCACCTCCACAAGTGTGTGCATGTCTGTGTCTGCAGCAACGACATCATCTGACGAGGCGTCGGACTATCAAGCGCGTAGGACTATCAAATGTTGGATTATCACGAGTCAGCTGTATTATAATTATTTTCACATTTCATTAATAAAGTTATAAAAGTTTCATTAAGTATTTAAAAATAATGAAGATGGTTATATAAATAATAAATTTACGGCCTAAATTACTACTGTATTTAAAATACTATGAGATGATAAAATGAAATAGTTCGATCTTTTTTTAGACTCTAGAAGTTTGCCTAAAGTGAATTGCGACCTTTTAAGCAGTATTTTTTTTTTACGTTGGGCCATCAAATTTGCAGTTAGGGTCAATATTCAAAAAACACGTACATATAGTACACTTGCATATTACTTTATGAAAAAGCAAGTTATTTTCCTCTGCTTTAGGGGATTTTTAGTTTGTTTGTTTTTTTTTTTTTGTTTTTTTTTGTAATTTTAGATGCTTGATTGATATATTATATCTAAGCAATATATAGTAGAACCTCGTTATTACGAACTCTCATTTTACGAAATTCTGGATTTTGGCATTAGCATGTTTAAGAGTGTATAAAACATTAGAGTGTATAATTTTTACTTAGAAAAGCCGTTTATTAAAAAAAAATAATTCAGTATTGAATTACTCTTTTACAGAACACAGAGATACCATAGCAAGTGATACCAATCAACTGAATCAACATTTATTAGAGATAAATGAATTATTTACAAAAGGTAATGATGACAGCCCAAATTTTTTTTTCTCATGTATTGGGAATAGCAATCAAAAATGATGTTTTTTGTGTAGTTAAAAGTCCCCGTGAAGGGGTTCTAGATTCAGAGGTAGTTCATCTGCTGTCATCAATGGGAAAGCAAAAGGCCATGGATATCCCGGTTAATTTTAATTCCTTTCAACCATTTGAATATGCAGAGAAATTGGTATTTATAAGATTTATATCTTTACTTAAAGGCCAAAAGTATCCAGATACCTCTCCAAAGAAGTAGGTCTGGCTGTTCATGCAGTCTAATATATCATTGAACAAGATAAAAGTGATGGTGGAGGATTGGGAGCTTGTATAAGTGCATTAGACAGACAAAGAATAAGTCAGCAGAGCTTAGTGACTGCGAACGTGGCATGATCATTGGGTGCCACCCAGATACAAATGAAAGAAAGAGACTGGCAGTGACATCCCCTCTAGTGGTGCCTTCGCGCCGCCGTATTGGGATTGGCAAGAAACAGCTGATCACTCAAGGTAATGCATGTGAATCAATCGGTTTGCTTTGGTTTGTTTGGTATTAACGTCCTTTTCAACTTCTATGATCATTTCAGGACAGGGTTATAGGGGTGGCAAATTTTGCCTCGCAAGGGTTCTTTAATGTGCAGCTGGCAAACACTACATGGGACCAACATCTTTACTTCCCTTCCGAAGGAAGTGCGTGATCTCAGGATTTTCTCCCAGAAAACATCCTCGTCATTCTCGCCTGGAGTCAAACCCGTGTCCTCGGGCATCAGAGGCGATCACGCAACCACTGAGCTACTGAGGCCGGTGTGAAACAATCGCAAACAATTGCTTATTAAAATATGTGGATTAATAAATTGATTATTTTATTGAACTGAGAATTATTTCTTCCTATTCTTTTAATTTAAAATTTTAAAATATTTGTCTTTTAAAAATTCGTTAGGCATTGAATCAGCTATTTGGAGTCATTAAAAGTATACGTTATCGTTAGTTAATGCAATAAAGTTTTTTTTTAAAAAAAATTAGAAAACTGGTTATGTTTACTAATACTTCCAGAAATCATCTATAAAAACAGCTGAAATTGCATTGAGAATATATGCTGCCTTAGGTTTCTGCCAATCGTAACATGGCGAACGCTGCACTTCCGCTGGCACCAGTAGCACTCAGCGAAATGAACAGGGCACTGCCAGTCTCTTTCATTTGTCTCTGGTGCCACCATTGTGGAAAATCAGTTAGTGAAATATCAAATGTAAGTGCTGAAATAAAATGTAAGTGATGTAATTGTAATATCGAAACATCGATGAAATGAAAGTGCAGCAAGACAGTGATCGCAGCATTCATACCCTGAAGACAGTAGTGAAGGAACATCACATGTCCACAGTTGCAGTGATCACTCGTGTCTTTCAAAATGCATTGGAAATTGTCAAGAGTTAAGAAACATGGGATTCCACGTACATGCAGCTGCTCACAAGCCAAACATTACCAACATCAATGCTAAGCGATACTTGCAATAGTTCAAAACTTTCCACCATTGGACTGTGGAACAGTGCAAACAAATGCTTTTGAGTGGTGAATCTCTCTCTTCATGACTTGGCAGTCCAGTGGATGCGTCTGAGTTTTGCAGATGACGGGCAAACACTTAATTTCCGACTGCATTGTTCTGTCAAGTTTAGTAGTTCGACCTGGGTCCCTTACTTCCTGTGGCTGCGAAAATGAACTCTACACATATATCTTGACATTCTGGACAACACTACACTACCAAATATCTGGCAACATCTTGGGTCCATATATCAAAACTTGTGTGGCTTTAGTTTGAAGACATGGGTGTTTTAAAACTGTACTGGCCTTCACAGAGCCCTGATCTTAACCCTATTGAACCCTATTGACAAATTATGTGCCCAGGCAAATCATCTATCATCCATAGTCTGTATCACTGCGACTCCCATAAACACTTGAAAGGCAATTCTTGTGTCCAGCTATCAAAACCTGGACATGCTGGTATATGATTGATGCTAAAGTTGGATCGACATGCTATTAATGTGCCTCAAAAATCACTTGATTCTACAACAGGGGATGTCCAGATACTTTAGGCCATGTAGCTGTATTATTTTATTTTTTTTTAAATAAACAATAATAAAATTTGGTGCAATTAAACTCCCCCCGGCCGGGGGGGGGGTGGGGGGGGGGTGTGTTTTTTTCTGCCCCCTTTTAGAGAACAGTAATGCAGCACCGGACACATGAGCCGATAATACATTTAGAAGGGTGGGTGAAGTTAGGAACCATGGCAATGAAACATTTTAGTAGAGCTCCTACTTTTCAGTATAAGTAAGTATTGTTTTTAAAACCATTGAAAGACTTTAAATGACAGATATTGTGTAACTTTTTAAGGGAGTGGGATTTTTTTTATTTTATTTTTTGTGCGCGCAATATTTTGTATACAGGGTATTCTTGAATAACGTGCACAAACTTGGGGGGATGATAGAGAGATCAAATTTAAGCAGCATTTCCCTCTTTCATTTTTTTTCTCTGGAGCATTGTTTTTGAGATAGTGTTGAAATCCTACATGCAGGAAACAGTTGTTTGTATAGATACTGTTCGGGTCTCAAGAGAAGACCTCTGAGTTCCACAATTCCACCACTATACGACAGAAACGTTTAGGCGGGTTCATTTCTGAAAAGGTTGGACAGATATCCTACGACTATCACACAATAAACGTGCAGTTCAAGAAAATGTTGTGAAGCATGCATTCATGCCAGAGGTAGTCAACTTGAATACTCATTGTAAAACATTTGCATGTTTCATAAAAAATCACATTCTTGTACTGTATGCAATGTGTTTTTGTTCTTTTTATTACATGATTGACCATGATTTTGGCGTGTTCCAGAAGCACTGGTTGAGTGGCATATTACGTCTATGCGGTGTCCAACATTTTTTTCTCAAAAATAATGCCCCAGAGAAAAAAATGAAAGAGGGAAATGTTGCTTAGATTTGATCTCTCTATCATCCCC
>JAHWFO010022643.1:1038810-1051352 GCA_023313115.1 Rhysida immarginata
TTTTGTTTTGTTTGTTTTTTTATGCTGAACAAGTTTGCAATTGGGTTTTTTTCTCTGTCCCTTATGGTTTTTGAGATAAATTTTGAATGTCCTAATTTGCATATTTAGGATGATGAAAAGTGCACCATGGGATAGGATTCATCAAAATTGACATATCTGCTTCGGTTCAAAAATAAAAGGGGGGTTCAAACTTTTGCATTCACCCTGTATATACAGAAGAGCTACTGAAAAAAGCTACTGATCCAGGCTCTGGAGGGGCAGCTATTGTTATCAGAAAAGGCATTGATCATACTAAGATTGTCACTTCAGATTTAGTGAAAATGGAAGCAGTATCCATTATCCTTAAAGATGTTGACGTTGGTGAGGTCAAGTTTACTGACGTATATAACCCTCCAGGGCACAAACTCGACCCTCGCGACCTCGATGAGCTTTTATCCGGACCTATTCCAGTTGTTATGGCAGGTGATTTAAATGCGAAACACCCTCACTGGAATTCTAGATGCACAAATCAGAGCGGCTCAGTACTCTATAGATACATGTTAGACCAGATTGACACTTCCATCGTCGGTCCCCTTGAAGATGCATACTACTGTGATCACTCACCTGTCAGTGATGTGCTTGACATAGCTGTCCTCAAGGGATTTTTCAAACCATACAACATATACACAGTGAATGCCTTATCATCTGACCACCTCCCTGTTGCTTTAAATTTAGAGGAGATAAATATCGATCTGAGGGTAAATCTTCGTTACAAGCAGGACTGGAAATTGTTTAGGGAAATTCTAAAAGATAGTAGCATTCCATATCAGGATCCAGACAGCAGCAATGACATCGACGAAAATGTCAAAAATGTCACTCGCACCATTCTCATGGCTTCCGATGCTAGTGCTTCTCCAGTTGATTACAAGCGGCCAGACCATCTTGAGCTTCCTCCCTGCATCAGGCAGACTATTCAGGAAAAAAATACTTACAGAAGACTGTGGCAACGTACCAGGCTCCCACATCTCAAGACGAAATACAACAGGCTATCGCGGAAGATCAACGAGCAGACCCAGGACTTACGGAATCAAAGGTGGAATGACAAGATCAAGAGTCTGTCCGTCCAAGACAATTCTCTTTGGAATACTGTCAGGGCCCTTAAAAGCAACAGGGCCATTGAACTACCTCCTCTACTTACAGAAAGCGGTGATTTTATTAGCAGTGACCAGGACAAGGCTCAACTCATCGCTGACTCATTGAAAAGTCAATTCAATACGCCCAAGGAGGACTGTCTGGTCAATATTACTGGTGAAGTCAAAGAAGTATGTGACAAGTTTGGATTCTCTCAACGCGTTCTTACTCATCCTAATATCATTGGCACCTCTGAGATTTTGAACACCATTAAGCACCTGAAAAACAGAAAAGCAGTCTGCATGGACACCATCACCAACAGTGCTCTGAAGAATTTGCCTCTTAATGTTGTTTGCATTATCACCAGGATCATGAATGACTGCTGGCTAAACGGTCACTTCCCTAGCGCCTGGAAGGACTCAATCAGCCTCACTATTCCCAAGCCGGGACTTGATCCTGCTCTTCCCATCAGCTACAGGCCCATTAGCTTACTGCCAGTGCTCTCCAAGGTCCTTGAGCGAACTATTCTCAAGAGGTTCAACGACTTCTG
The DNA here is from genome assembly GCA_023313115.1 of Rhysida immarginata. NCBI lineage: Eukaryota > Metazoa > Arthropoda > Chilopoda > Scolopendromorpha > Scolopendridae > Rhysida > Rhysida immarginata. The sequence continues at coordinate 1,040,471 of JAHWFO010022643.1, forward strand.
CGAGGCAAACAACCTTATTTGTGAAGATGAATTCGGCTTCCGCACAGCTCACTCCTGTCAGCTCCAGGTATGAGACTTGTTGCTGATTTGAACGGTCCTCTCAATCTTTCTATGTTTGGTGCTATCATCTTTCTTGACGTTCAAAAGGCCTTTGATCAAGTCTGGCATGATGGACTCATTTATTAAATGATTACTTGTGGCTTCCCTGATGACCTGATTGCCTTGGTTCGCTCCTTTCTGACAAGCAGGACCTTCCGTGTTAAGGTTGGTGATTCCTTGTCTGACCCTTCTGATGTTAATGCTGGTGTTCCCCAAGGCTCTGTCTTGGGGCCTGCCTAGTTCAATTTCTTTATCCACGACTTTCCTAAGTTTACAAAGTGCAATCTTTACTTGTTTGCTGACAACGGGTCCATCATGACGTGGGCACGTAATCCAGTACACGTCATCAGCAGTCTGCAAAAAGCTTTACACCAGTATGAGAGCTGGTTCTCTAAGTGGCGCTTATAGCTAAATGTTAAGAAGTGTAAAGCCATGTTCATCACACGCAAACGCAAAAACCCTCCAAGGCCCCTCATCCTACATGGTAGGAAGCTTGAGTGGGTTAAAAATTATAAGTACCTCGGAGTTGTGATCGATTCCAAGCTCAAATGGAACGACCATGTCCAATATTCGCTTAACAAGGCTAAGAAAACGAAGTTTAGTCTCATCGTGCTACTGGGGCGAAACAGGGCTCTCAGAGTGGACAACAAACTCTTGTTATACAAGGTAGTGATTCGTGCCATTTTACTTCACGGTATGCCTGCTTGGGCTTCCATTTGCACATCGAGATGGAAAGATCTTCAGACCTTCCAAAATGTTACCCTCCGGTCCATTGCTCAACTAGACAGAAGAGTTGCCAACAATCCCTTTTTCTATGAAGATCTGGGGATGACCCACATTGGTTCCTATGTTCAAACACTTCTGAGGAACATGCTGCCCAAGATGGAACATCATGAAAATACCCTGGTTGCTGGTATCCTGGACCACTCACTCACTATCAGGGGTTCCCTCAGGTTTCGAAGACCCTGTCATATCTTGGATGTCAGTTTCGAGAACATTAACAAGGCCGAGTTCCCCAACTACTGGATCTGCTAGATCCTAGTTTTTCGGACTCTCTATTTGTCAATCCATAATCCGATTCTCATCCCTACCATGAAGGGACTCTTTTCTGGATGACTTAAACAGGTTCATCAGGCTTCTTTCCTACTTCAGTGTACCTCATTTGGTTTACTTTATGGGCGAGCGTGTAAAGTGAGCTAAAGGCTCCTGGACCACTCTTACTAATTTTTCACTACACTGATCGATTGTCAATTGTCGATTGGAAGATAGCAGTTCACTCATTTGAATTATTCTATTGAAACAGTTTCTAGATTGGATTATTACTTCTAGTTCAACTTGTTCTTTGTGTCCATCTCATACATCATTCGTGTAAAAAATAATTTGGAAACCCCGCACCCCTAGATACCCCGCACCGCCCTCCCGCAGATGTAAAAAAGTGTATAACCCGTGGGGGTATATTCACGAAAATACGGTATCGAGGCATCTCTTTGCTCAGCATTCCTGGGAAAGTGTACGCTAAGTCTGGAGAAGAGAAGTCGGGAAATAGCAGACTCCAAACTGTTGGGGGAGCAGTGTGGTTTCCGACCTGGCTGAAGCACAATGGATCATATCTTTGCTCTATGGCAAATGTTTGAGAAATCCTGGGAGTATGGAAAAGAGGTCTACGCTTGCTTTGTGGACCTCGAAAAAGCATATGAAGGAGTTTCTCGGGAGAAGCTCTGGCTAGTGTTGCAAGAGTATGGAGTGGATGGGTAATTACTTGTTGCTATCATGTCCCTGTACGAAAGCTCTGAGACGTGTGTCCAGATAAATGGCATTAAGTCAAGACCGTTCACCATGGGTGTTGGACTCTGCCAAGGGTTCGTACTATCGCCCCTATTGTTCACTATCTTTATGGACTTGATAGACAGGGGAATCCGAGGCAATGAGCGTATTTGTGTGGGCGACTGCCTGGTTGAGAGGTTGCTCTTTGCTGACGACCTTGTCCTCCTTGGGTCTTCTCGCTGGAACCTTCAGCATGCACTAGACCGGTTTGCAGCCAAATGTGAAGAAGCTGGGATGAAGATCAGTGTGGCTAAAGCTGAGGTTCTGGTCCTTTCAAGACAGCCTGCTCAGTGCGCTCTCCATGTTAGGGGAGCCTCATTGACACAGATGGAGAAATTCATGTATCTCGGGATTGCATTCAAGAATGATGGACAGCAGGAGAAAGAATTGGATGCTCGGATCGGTGCAGCTAGCTGTGTAAGACGTGAACTGTGGCGATCAATGGTAACAAAACGCGAGCTGCATAACAAAGCCAAGCTCTCAGTCTTCAAATCTATCTTTGTCCCCATTCTCACCTATGGTCATGAGACATGGGTAATAACCAAAAGAGTGTGATCGCGGGTACAAGCGGCCGAAATGAGATTTCTGAGACATGTGGCAGATGATATCCTACTAGAAAGAGTGCACAGCAGCACAATAAGGGAGTCTTTAGGTGTTGAGCCACTATTCTCCGCATTGAGAAATCTCAGTTGGCCACTTTGATACGGATGCCTAAAACTGGTTTTCCTAGGCAGTTATTTTCCAAGCTGGTGGGTAACAGACCAAGGGGTTGGTCTAGAACCAGCTGGCTAGACTACATTGGAGAATCTGGGTTCGAGTCGCTTGGGTATTACCAGGGAGGACATGCGCCTGATGGCGGAAGATCACGATCGCTGGAGATCCTCCATAGGGCTGCTGCCCCCGCGACCCTAACGGATAAGCGGGTTTGAAAAGTAAGTAAGTATGGAAATAAACGCCGCAGTAAATATATAATTATTTTGATCTTTTGGAAAATAGTGCCATGTGGTTGCTTTACTTTTATATTTTTTGCAGGGAGGCACAGAGCAATTAACGCGAGTCTTCTTTCAGACCCAGAATAAGGATTGACAATGTTGTTACTAGAGGTCGCACGAGTTATGTGGATATCGTCCATTGCAGAATCCACGAGTTACGTGAATATCATCCATAAGAATCTCTTTGATGCCTTCCGATTCTGTTTTAAGTATGTGCTCTATCCATTTTAAACCTTTCTCCTGTACTCTCCAGTGTCCCTTGAATTGTCCCCTACTCTCTTCCTCTTTTTCACCCCATGCATGTTTAACGTCCTGAAAGTAAAATAGTCTGCACAGGATCTTCGGGTGAATTTCTTCATGGTTAAGTCTACTTTCCTTTTGTCAGGCTATAGACACCGCAAGTAGCGCCACTATTGTGTTCAAAAATAGAAACTGTGTTTAGGGTTCCCACCGTAACACTCGCTTAAGAGAAGCATTGCTCCGGTGTTTAAAAATAGAAACCAACTTTAGGGATCACACTGTAAGCGTGATGTACCGGATCTGAATGTTTGAAAAAAGAAATTCTTACACGAGGTTGTAAGATACGTGGAAAAAGTTAAGCGGCCATCTTTTATTGCTCTTTCTTTTACAAAAACTGCCACCAGATGGACTAAGCATAAGCCACAAAGACAAAAATAGCCTCGATCTCCTTACACGAACCTTCCTTTTAAAACTTAATCTCTTAATTTTTTTAAATATACATATATATTATCATCAACATGGATAGATTAAAACCGGAAAATGAATTCAAATTGTCTCAATTCAACTTATTCCACTTAACGATAAACATGGAACTCCGGGTACAACAAACTAGTGATGTAATAAAGTGAGCAAAATTGAATAAAAGTGACTAGAGTTCAACGCTTTAAAATGTTCTGGAGCACATACAGTTGTCGTTGGTGGTGGGTTCCTTTGTCTGGGTTTTAGCTCAACCTTTGTAGATCTTTAATTGCTGGACATTCACAATTCTTTTGTGGGAGTTTTTGCCGTCATCAGTTATCTGGAAAGTATTTGGTCCCAATTGGAAAGTTACTGGATACGGTCCTTCATAGAGATCGTCGAAACAGTGAGCTTGTTGTGTTTTCTGATATAACGCTTTGTCTCCGATGGTTATTTTAATCGGAATCTTGTTTTTGTCATAACGAAGCTTGGATGCTGTGTTATTGTTTTCGATGTTTTCCTTTGCCATCAGCCTGTTGATGAACATATCATGAAGTTGTTCGATTCGGTTCAGATTGTCTGTGTCTGGGGGTACGATCGGTTCTCCGGGCAGTCAAGGATGGAAGACTAACATCAGTTCGAAAGGACTAAATCCAGTTGAAGATTGTTTGCTTGTGTTCAACGTGAATGTGGCATCCGTAACCAATTTTGTCCAGTCGGATCGTTCTTCAACAATTTTTCGTATTGTTTGTTTGATTGTTTGCACTGTTCTTTCTATTAGGCGATTCGCTTCAGGCCAGTATGGTGGGGTAGTTTTGTGACGTATGCCCATTCTTGAAAAGAAACTTTCACAAGCTTTGGACGTGTATCCTTTTCCATTGTCGCTCACTATTGTGATTGGTACAGAAAATCTGGGTATCCATACTTGGGAGAGAAATGCAATGATCTACCTTGAAGAAGTGGATGGTACGACTTCAGATGCGACGTAACGGGTGAGATGGTCGACGAGCAGTATCACTTATCTTTGACCTTTGATGGATGGTACGGGTCCAAAATGGTCCATGGATACAATGTCATTGGGGCAGTTGGGTACTACGTTTGATATCAGTTCGCCTTCGTTCTTTCGCGTTCTTCTGTTGGCTCGTTGACAACTGTCACAAGTACTCACTTATTCCTTGACATCCTGTGGAAGGTTTGTCCAATAATATCGTTTCTGAATTTTTTGTAAGGTTTTCTCTATATCGAAGTGTCTGTTATTATCGTGACATATGCGGAGGATCGTGTTCTTCAGTGTGTCGGGAATAACAGTTTTTAGTCCATTCTTCGAGATGTACATGAGCGTCCCGTCTTTCATTCGGAATTGTTGACTGCTAGTGACTGGAGAACCTTGTAACTTTTCCATCTGTTTCTGACAGAATTCATCATTTTCTTGGATCTCAGCTACAGCTGAGGGTGAGGTAGTTATTAACATGCAGATCAGTTCTCTTGGATGTACGGTAGAGTCTTCAAGAGCGTAACAAGACAATGTATCTGCGAGTTTGTTTGTTTTTCCTGGCTTGTGTTTAATAACATAGTTATAGCTTTGGAGTTCTAAAATCCATCTTGAAAACTGTCGATTAATGTCGGAAAGACTGTACAGACAGCTGGCACCTACATTGTCGGTGAAAATTATAAATTCTGACAGGCCATAGAGATATATGTGGAATTTTTCAGTCACCGCCCAATGTATGGCCATACATTCAAGTGCGTTCGTATGTAGTTTTCGATCGGCGTCACTGATTGATTTGCTTGCAAACATTATTACTGCCTCTAGACCATCATGTTCTTGGATTAGGATCGCGCCAAGTCCTGATTGACATGCATCAACATATACCTTTGTAAGAGCGTTGGTTCTGAAGTTCGCTAAAAGTGGGGGTCTTCGTATTAGATTTTTCAAATGGTCGACTGTGTTTTGTAACTTTGGGTTCCATTCGAATTGACCCTTTTTTAATGATGTCTTAAGAAGTTCATAAAGCGGCCTTGCTAATATGGAATAGTTCGGAATGAAATTGCGGTAGTGTGATAAGAATTGAAGAAACGAATGCAAATCCTTTGTACCTTTTTCGGGCTTGAAACGTTTCACGGCTTCGGTTCTCGCGGGATACAGTCTTCGTCCTTCTTTGTTGATAAATCCCAGAAAATTGACGCTGGTTCTCAACAATTGACATTTTGGCAGAGACATTTTTAATCCATTCATTCTGATTCGGTTCAAGACATCGGATAACAAGTCCAGGGTTTCTTCCGTTGCCGCACCGATACCGACATCATCCACGTAAAATGCGGTGTTTTTAACACCATAAAACGTTTCGTTCATGACTAGTGTCATGGTGTAAGGGGCATTGCACAATTCGTACTTGCCGTCTTGGGTCACAAAGGCTGTTAGATGTTGATCGCTGTTTTGTACACGAATTGTCATGAAAGCGGTCTTTATGTCCATCGTAGAGAAAATACAAGCTTTGTCAGCTGTAATCGTGTCTATTACTTCGTCCATGCTCATCGTACTGAGAGTTTTTCTAACAGTCTTTTTGTTGAGTTGTCGATAGTCAACGGCTATTCGGTGTGGAGTTGAGGGATGGAACGGTTGTGGGACATGAACTACTGGCGATCCATATTCGCTGTCACTTCTCTTTGCTATTCCTTTCTTCACCCATTCATCCACTTGTTTCCTTATCAGTTCTCGTATTTTTATGGGATATATGTATGGTTTATTGTTTACTGGAACGCTGTCGGTGAGCTGGATGGAATGTTTCATGTTGGGGCAGCATCCCAACTGTTGTTCTCCTTATGTGATAGCTAGGGCGTTATCTATCAAAATGTTCTTCAGACGGTTCTTGTGTTCTTGACTGGTTAAGCATGATTGTTCAACTTGATCTTCGATTTCGTTCAGCAATTCTGCATTGATAGGTTGGACTTCGGTAGGAATCACCTCGACGAAATCAACGTTTGTGGATGGTGTGGCATGGGGACTGGGTAGATCTTCACAGACTGGAATGGTCTTTTGAAAAGCTACAATCAAGACGTCTTTTCTGCGTTTGGATTCTTCTTCTGGTCCTTCGTTGGGAGGTATCTCAAACAGTCACATCCCCTTTCCTGTGAATTCTGTACTCTACTGATGCAGCGTGTCTCCAGTCAGTTCCTAGAAACACGTCGTAGGGTAGATGATTTATGACTACGAGATTGTTCATCTTTGTTTCAACGGAGCCAACCTTGATAGTTAGAGATAAGATTTCTTTTGGGTGGAAGATGCATTCTAATGCTCTCATCAGTACTGCGTCATTCCATACTTGTGTTTGTACCCCAGGTGGAATCTTTTTTTTTGTTGATCATCGAAATGGCGGCGCCTGGGTCAGTCATCACTGATACTGGTTGGTAGCTGATGAAACCGTCCACTATGGTCAAGTCGTCAGAGTCGTCTTTCGTCTTCAGGAAACAATTCGTAGGTTTAACAGAGGGTCCTTGAGTGTTTGCGCTTGAATCATCGCGTGCTTTGGTCGACTTCAGCTGCCGCGCTGCCTCAGCCTTCAGCGTTTTTTCGGTTTTCAGATGGGGACACTCAAAGGCGAGGTGTCCGATCAAATTACAATTAAAACAAAGGGCCTCATCTTTTTTCATTCCTCTTCTAAAGATATGAGCCTCCCTGGGCTTCATCTGAGTGACCTCCGAATGGGTGGAATCACAATGAGAAGTGTTTTGTTCATTATTAATGTTCTTTGGTTTCGTAGATTTCGCGATTTGTTTCTCCATTTCCTCTGTGTCGTACGGTTCTTAATCTTTGGCATTTTCAAAAAGTTGTTGTAACGTTTTCGAAGTGGCACGTAAGGATCGTTGTAATGCCGCGGACCTCACGCCCTCGGTTAAAAGACGTATTTGATCCTTTTCATTTAGAGTGAATTCTGCTTTTCGAATGAGCTGCAACTTGGAATGTAAGTATGTCAAAAGGAGTTCACGTTGTCCTTGTTTCTTATCCTCAACTTTTTGTTTCCATTCACAAAATGAATATGCATGTTCAAATTCTTTGGTGAAGGTATTTTTCCAATCGGTCCATCGCATTTCCGATCCACCTACGTTCAAATGCCAGTCTCTTGCGCGTCCATTTAACTTGAAATATGCCTGGGTCACTCGAAATTCCGGTGTCCAATTTTCTCTATCTGCAACACAATCAAAATCACGCAGCCATTCCCTTGCATTGTGTTGGTCACCATCCACAAAGATGGGAATGTTATGAGTCGCATCTGGGGTGGTTCTCACTTCAATGTGTTTGGTTGCGGTCAATTGTAACCATTGCATTCGTACGAAACCATTCATCATTGCAGCGGTTTGGCGTGCGTAAAACGTTTCTGGGGTCTCATCTGGTTCCGGTCGTTCAGGAATCGGACTGGGAAACGGGTATTGTTGTCGTCCTTGTGTCTCTGTGATCGGCGTCGGGGCCAATGGCGTGAAGTCTTGAGTAGTCGTTGTTTCCAAAGGAGTGTTCGTTTGAACTTGCGTCATAGGGTCGAGAGTTGTCGTCCTCGGGGCGAACATTGGGGGATCGAAAGCTACCGTCGTCGGAGGCTGCCGTCGTCGGAGTGGGCATAAGCGGGTCGAAAGTTGCGCGATTATCATCGCAAATCATGGCTGCTATTTCTCGTTTTGTAGCGGTCTGAGGAGGCTTCAATCCTCTACGAGTCGATTCTTGGACTAAAACCTCCTTAGAAAGTTGTGTCAAGGTCTTTTCACTCGAACATCGACGCATGAACATGAGCATAAGTTCAGCGTCGGGATCCATTGTTCTCAGTTCTTTTTTTGTTCACGTACCTTTTTGTTATCGATGGCTTTTCTAGATTCCTTGTGGTCACTGGAACACTGTCGTCCCGTGTAGAACATTGTTGAACCTGTTCACAACTCCATGTAAGCGTGATGTACCGGGTCTGAATGTTTGAAAAAAGAAATTCTTACACGAGGTCGTAAGATACGTGGAAAAAGTAAGCGGCCATCTTTTATTGCTCTTTCTTTTACAAAAACTGCCACCAGATGGACTAAGCATAAGCCACAAAGACAAAAATAGCCTCGATCTCGAACAACAAGAGATCTCTCCTTACAATACCATTTATCTTTGGAAAGCGACAAAAACGAGTTTTAGTGTTACATCCCGTTTTATTGCTTGTACGTAACAAAAAAGAGTTTTTTCCTTACTTCCTTTTTTATTGCTGATCGGTCCTATATGAGTTTAACATAAAATCTTAAACATGTCGAATTTCACGATGCTTAGCGCAGAAAAGCTTAGTGGTAAGTTGCGCTGAGGATAGCCAGCATCTTTTATCAATTGCAAAGAAAGAACGTTTGCTTATGATTAATCTCTCCCTTTTGCTTGGTGTAACTTATTTTGTTTTTTGGTCCGAAATCTTTTTTTATTGTGGCATCTCGCCCTCCCCCGATTGTTTTTTTATTATTTATTTTTGCATAAACGCAGCTAAGTAATCTTTGCTGTGAATATTTTGTATTTGCCAATCGATTTATTACTCTAGAACCATTGTGTATTTGCAGGCTTGGTACCAGCAATCAGCCTTTTATTCCATTTGTCAGGTAACTATTCATTATTCCTTTCTTTCCTGTTGTCAACATAATAAGATAGATCAATGATATCCATGTAACGTCTGCCAATCGATCATGCAAGTGACCCCCTCTTCCACACAGACTAGCTCAGTATTCCAAAAGGGTCATGAAATTCTTCAACATAATCAACTGCCAGGACGTCGGGTTCTTTGAATTAAATAAAATTGTAGAGGAAAACTCGAGAGTGAATTACTTCAATTGAAATAACAAAGCAAGGTGTTAAAATCAAATAAAATAATCTTTATTTCCAGAAAACAGAATCAAGTTGAAAGGAGTGGGTAAATACAAATAAACTTAGCAACTAATCTTAAATTCAAAGACTATATTGATATGCTAATGAATGATCAAATGAATCTAAATGCAGCTGCTGATTAAACTTAAGTTAAACACAAAAAGGCTATTCACTCTAAATCTAAATGCAAATAATACTTATTCTCTTATTTAAAATTCAACCTATGCTCATGTGATTACTCTATTAAAATACCTCACCCAATCTTATCACTAATTTCACTTATTTCTATCTCAAAATAAAATTACAAGCTGTAACAAATATGCTCACTTACAGTTTGTGTCCACTAAGCAGAATTTCTATATCCACATTCGTATTATTACACTATGATTTTAACACATATATCCAAGGGCACACACTATAAAACACAATATAGATCACAACACCAATATTTCACTTCTTTGTGAATCACACTTAATTCCTGTCTGAGGACTATTCGCTTTGCTTTGAAACAAGAATCTGGATCGAATGCTCAAAATGTCCAAAGCAAGTTCAACGGATACCTGCACAATCTCGGAATTTCTGTGCGTAGCTTGTAGATTCTATGTAGCCTTCTCTATTGATGTAGATCTCTGAAGAAATCTTCTCCCTGGTTAGTTTTGTCGTCTCACACAAAGCATTGCTATTAATTTCTAAGTTGCAGGACATCTAATTATCTCCATGGTTTAATCAATTTGCCATCTTATTCACAAAAACAGGAGATTTGCATATTTCACCTCTCAATTGGGATTCATCTCATTTTCATCACTTATCCAGTGCTTCAAAATAAAGAAAACGCCAGGAAAGTAATATAACGAATCTAACAAAGATTAGTTAGATTAACATGAGGTGCCTGCTTAATTTGTATTTTGAATTTTCAGTTTACATAAATAGATTAGGCCGATAAGTTCACAGGGCACCGCCCTCCACACAGTTATAACCAGTGTTATATTTTTGGTGGACATCCCCTCTTGATTTGCTGAAAATGTAATGCTTGACGATTTCTGACCTCCAACTAACTGAAGTTTACAATTATCGAAAGAATCAGATTCGAAGTTATCCTCCTCAAACAAAATTCAAACAAAAACATGAGCCCTGCCATGTGTCGACATGGGAGCTCGGGGGTTTTCTTCTCGCACAGTGTCATAATCGAGTGATGGTGGACTTCCCTTAGTTGATGTTAATGTAAATAGAAGGTTCTGCTCCATGATGTGTCGATTTTAGTAGTATGAGAGTCTTCATACACCATTGAATCAGTTCCAAGAGGTCTCCTTCCTTAACATAACTCCAACCATTGCGAGTCCTGCTATCCAGTGGGAGCGTCGTGTCCCACCGGCATCACAGGGACTCGGGGAAAACTGTCTCA
>JAHWFO010022643.1:1051452-1086249 GCA_023313115.1 Rhysida immarginata
CCCCCCCCCCCCCCTCCAAGACTTCGTGCCTTTTATCATCTCCGAGCATCCGGCCTCACTTTCATCCACAAAAAAAAAGAAATTGAGAGTAAAAACTCCCAAAATTGCATATTTGCCTAATAAAACTTCATCTCCTCTTGAACACATGAGAGATAACATTCATTATTTATTATAATACTTCACATTATTATTCATGTCATACACCAATATGATTCTAGAACACTATAATTCGCAATAATCAGAAATTCTATTTCCACTGACATCCCCTCTGGATGAAAACGCATTATAAACTCAATTCTTGAATCAATTAATATCTCAATTATAATCTATTCCCTTACACAAATTCTTATAACAACGTCGTCACTATATTAAACACGTCATAATGAATTCCTCTTCAAAAGACAACAAATGAATCTATTAATATTCAAATTTCCTTCATTAAACACGTGAAACGTCACATCCATGTCTAGTATCACGTGAAACATTAAATAAAAGACAGGTTCAAAAAAGTGATACGACAAACAAACTCTTTTGTCGTCTAACACGTTTTTTATTATCATCATCATCTTCGGAGGCTATCCTGTTAGAAAATTGAACTGTGGAGCCATGTTCCTTTTATATCAATAGTGATGGTGGATCTAGTAGAGCACTTATCAAATGCGCCGACCTATTTGGGAGCTCTTCCGCCCTTTGGTTCATCTTCCATTTTTATCAAGTACAGTGATCGCCGCTTAATGTAGCCACCTTTAATATGGCCACTCCAGCTCTGTCCGGAATTTTCTGTTTCCTATGTAACAAATTTTCGCTTTATGTGACCACATTCCGCTTAATGCGGCCTCTTTTTTTTCAGAGGTAATTCACGAATTCTACTTTTTCATCTCGTCTTACTCCGGATAAATTAACACTCCACTTAAAATATCCACTCTTCATTTCCCTCTAAGCCAATGGGCACTGCTGCCCAAAATTACAGATTGTACAGATTGGTCAATTACATGAAAGCTGCAACTGAAGGGACAAGCAGGAAGTGTAAGCTAAATGGAAAAGATGCTCAATTTGAAGAAGGTCTTTTAAGTTGATTTCAGTATGTTAGCAACAGAACTGCTCCAGTGAATGGTCCCCTCTTATTTCAAAAGACTGATGAAATTGCAAAGACATTTGGCCACATGGGCATTAAGGCAATTGAAGGCTGGTTTCGTCGCTGGAAAAAACGTAAGGGGCTAATCTTTAAGAAACTTCATGAAGAGGCTGCTGATGCCATTGTTTGTTACAACTTGGAGGGATAGAGAGAAAACTCCCCATCATTAGAAAGTCAAAATCTTCTCGCTGCTTCAAAAATGTTGGATAAAAAAATAGGTACTTTTGGTAACCTCGCTTAAAACAGCCACCGGTTAATGTGGCCATATTAAGTGGCGGCCACTGTATTCAGTTTCTCTCGGACAATGTTCGTCCGTTGAGGAGGACTATCTCGCTTCGGTGATAATGCTTTCTCATTTCCATTTCTTCTTTTAGCAATATTTTTCCTCTGTCGTATCCCTTCCACAAGATTTCCCTGCAAATTTCTATGTCCATTATACGATGCCCAACTTTTATGAGGTGATCTGCATAGGCCCCGACTTCCCACCTCTGTTGATCCAGGCCATTCAATGTTGTTTGAACCTTTCGAAGAACGACCTAACCATCGAGCCCACGTAAACCATCTCACAATCTGGCATCGCAATCTGCATACTCTAGCCTGTTGGAAGTTATCTGTGCCATCGTTTTTCTGGTTTAGGTTCAAGATCTGCAGAGCATTATTGAATATGCGCAATACTATGCCTATACCCTGCTTCTGGAACTGCCTTGATATACAGTATATGTTCTGTCCAGTGAATGTAAATTTGGCGAATTCATTCGGCCTGTGGTTATTGTCCATCTCGTGGGCCTGCTCTTCTCTTAATACGTCCTGGAGGATAGAATTGGTATCCTCCTAGGAAATTGGTTCAATCTTGCCAATTTAAAGAAAATTGACTTCTCAAACCTGCAGCCTCGTCGTCTATAGTGTAGGTCAACGCTCTTCTAAAGCCATGTCTTATTGCTGCATTCTTATGTGTCTTCGGGTCTAAATCATAAGGTATAATGTCGGCCGTTGTCGATTCCTTTCTGTAAATGCTGAAGATCAGTCTGTTCATTCCTCTTCCTCTTTCCGCACGGAAATCCAAGTATTGATCCCCTTGTTTTCATCAACTTCCATTGTGTACTTTAGGTTGGGGTGCATTGAATCGAATCGTGCTAGCAACATTTCTTCACTGCACTTTCTACTTCCGAGTATAATGAATGTGCCATCCACATATCTTCAGTATAACGAGATTGTACCCTCCTCAATCATGCCTTTTATCCAGCGTTCTTCTATGTTCTGTAAGAAAATTTCTGATACAATGGAACTGGTTGGTGACCCCATTGTCACACCATCCGTGATTGTGTAGAATTCTCCATTGAACGTGAAGTAATTTTGCGCATGCAGTATCCATAGTAGGTCATTGTTGTCCTTCCATATGTCTGTGTCCAATCTGTTATTCTTGAGGACTATATTTAGTGACACTATCTTCTCATGTTCTTCTATTGTCAGAGTCTTTTACAACGTACCTGTTATATTTATGGAATAATTGCTTTTTATCCATCTCGCTGCCTGTTTAGCGATGCTGTAGAAAGTGGCTCCTCTACAATTTATTAACGGTCTGATGGAGAATCCATCTTTATGAACTTTCACTCGTGCGCTCGTGTAGGGTTCCTTGTATTCATCTGTTTCAGTAATTCTTTTAACATTTTTTGACCTGAGTTTTTGAATCTTCCTATTCACTTTGTTTCCGTACTTTATCGTGGGATCTTCCCGCATTTTCACGAACCCATTCTTCGCAGAGTTGTCTAATACTTTTTCTTCAAGGTCTTCATTCCGTATGATGACAGTCACCTTAACTTTGTCGGTGCTAAGGATCTCCGCTTGATTTTCTTCTAATTTCTTCCTAATCCGTTTTGCTATTTTGTTGTAGTTAAAATCTCCAGCTGTGTGTCCTTTAGTTTCATTATTTCATTTATTGCTGTTATTCTAGTTATTCTGGTTTGCTGTTTGCTTTCTGGCCTTATTTTTTTTTTGGATAGCCCGCTCTGTGTCTGGCGTCACCTCGAGATGTCAGTTACACGTGGTGGCCTTGCTATATTATATTTTAAATCTTGGTTCAGGACTACGGTTTCATCCTCTTTGAAGTTGATTTCCATTAAGTTGACAACCCTTTCCATAAAATTGAAATGGTTCCTCTCTGTTTGGTCCTTGTTATATAGTCTGTCCAGCTTGTTTGTCATCTTCTCCTCCTTCATCGGTTTTAGTGCTTTGTCGATGTCTTGGCGGATTTTTATCACAACTTCAGGGGTGGTAAGTTCAGCGATGCTCAAATGAATAACCATAATTTCCTTGTTTAGGCTTACCTTTTTGTTGCAGAGAAATCTTATTTCTTCAATAATTCTTCCTTTATCTGCGAAAGCCTTCGTTCTCCTTGCTGCAGTCGATTTATCCTTCATTTTGATGAATGCATACTTGAGGGTTAATTTGGTCCTAATGCACATCCTATTAAACCAAAGGTTTAACATAGTCTTCACCAGTTTTTCTGTTTTATAATATAGGGTCTGACAAGCATCAATGATATCCATGTCTAGTATCACATGGAACATTAAATAAAAGAGACAGTCAAACAAACTCTTGTTTATTGTATAACTATTTGAACCTAACGAATTTCGATTATCATTATCTTCGGAGGCTATCCTCCCACACAACTGAACTGGGAAACCATGTTACTTTTATTTTAATAGTGATGGCAGACCTAGTAGAGTGCTTGTTAAATCCGCCGACCTATTCGGGGGCTCTTCCGCCCTTTGTTCAGCTTTCTCAGATGACCTCATAAAGGCTGGGCATTGTATGATGGACATAAAAAATTGCATGGAAATTTTGTGGACGGGACACGACAGAGGAAAAATATTGCTAAAAGTAAAAATGGAAATCGGAAGGCATTATCGCTGAAACGATGTCGTCGTCCTCAACGGATAAACATCGTATGAGAGACATGGCATCATTGAATACTTGATAAAAATGGAAGATGAACAAAAGGACGAAAGAATCCCCCCTCCCCCTCCCATAGATCGGCACGTTTGAGATATGCTCTACTAGGTCTGCCATCAACATTAAAAAAAGGAACATGGTTTCCCAATTCAATTTAATAGCAGGATAGCCTCAGAGGATGATGATAATTGAAACGTGTTAGGCTAATAAACTTGCGTTTATCGTATTACTTTTTGAACCTGTCTTTTATTTATTGTTCCATGTATGGACATGGATATTATTGATGCTTGTCAGACCCTATATTATAGAACAGAAAAACTGGTGAAGACAATGTTAAGACTTTGATTTAATAGGATGCGCTTAAGGACCAAATTAACCCCCAAGTATGCAATCACCAAAATGAAGAATAAATTGACCACAGCAAGGAGAACGAAGGCTTTTGCAGAGAAAAAAAGAATTATTGAAGAAATAAGGTTTCTCTGACAAAAGTTATGCCTAAATAAGGAAATCATAGTTATTTTTTTGAGCATCGCTGAACTTTTACCACCCCTGAAGTTATGATGAAAATCCGACGAGACATCGACGAAGCACTAAAACCGATGAAGGAGGAAAAGAATATAAAAAATGGAACAAAAGAAAACACTAATCCACACCAATTCTTTTTATTTCCTCAGATGCGCATTTTGGATTTCACAAACCGATGAAGGATTTGTGAAATCCGAAATGCGCATCTGAGGAAATAAAAAGACTTGATGTGGATTAGTGTTTTCTTTTGTTCCATTTTTTTATACGTCGGTATCCACAGTTTCGGCAATTATTCCTGTAATACGAGGAAAAGAATGACAAACACGCTTGGACAGACTATATAACAAGGACCAAATGGGAGGAACCACTTTAACTTTAAGGAAAACATCGTCAACTTAATGGAAATCAACTTCAAAGAGGACAAACTGCGCTCCTGAACAAAAGTTTGAAGCTTAATATAGCAAGGCCACTACAAGTAATGGACATAATAGAGGGACGCCAGACACAGAATGGGCTATCCAAAAAAATAAGACCAGAAAGCAGACTGCAAACAATAACAGCGAGGAATGAAATAATGAAGCTACAATGATACTACAAAATAGCAAAACGGATTAGGAAGAAATTAGAAGAAAATCAAGCAGGAATCCTCGGTGCCGACAAAGGTAAGGCGATGGTTGTCAAATGGAATGAAGACCTTGAAGAAAAAGTATTAGATTTCATTGAGAAGAATGGGTATCAATGACATCTTATGGATACTGCCTGCGCAAAATTACTTGACGCTCAATGGGGAATTCTACACAATCCCAGATGGCATGAAAATGGGATCACCAACCATTGTATCAGAAATGTTCTTACAGAACATAGAAGAACGCTGGATGAATGACATGATTAAAGAGGGCACAGTCTCGTTATACAGAAGGTATGTGGATGACACGTTCATTATTTTCAGCAGAAGAAAGTTCAGTGAAGAAATGTTGGTGGCACAGTTCAATTCAATGCACCCCAACCTAAAGTATACCATAAAAGTTGTGAGAAAACAAGGGGATCAATTGCTTGGAATTCCGTGGTCAAAGAGGAAGAGGAATGAACGGACTGATCTTCAGTATTTACAGAAAGGAATCGACAATGGTACACATTATACCATATGATTCAGTACATTCGAAGACACATACGAATGCAGCAATAAGACACGGCTTTAGAAGAGCGTTGACCTACACTATAGACGACGAGGCTGCAGGATTGAGAAGTCAATTATCTTTAAATTGGCAAGATTGAACCAATTTCCTAAGAGGATCACCCACTCTATCCTCCAGGGCGTATTAAGAGAATAGCGGACCCACGAGACGGACAATAACCACAGACCAAATGAATTTGCCACGTTTACATTCACTGAACAGAACATATACCGCATATCAAGGCAGATCCAGAAGCAGTGTATCGGTGTAGCATTTTCTACATCCCACATCCAACAGTGCTAAGCGGATCTTAAAACCAAAACTGAAAAACAATGGCACAGAAAACTTCCAACAGGCTGGAGTGTACAGATTGTGATGCCCGGATAGTGAAGCGGTTTACGTGGGCTCGACGGTTAGGTCGTTCTTCGAAAGATTCAAAGAACATCGAAGGGTCTGGATCAACAGAGGTGGAAAGTCTGCCTGCGCGGATCACCTCATAAAGGTTGGGCATTGTATGATGGAATAGAAAATTGTGTGGAAATCTTGTGGAATGGACAGAGGGAAAAAATTGCTTAAAGAAGAACTGGAAATCATAAGGCATAATCACCGAAGTTCTTCATCCTCGTCAATGGACAAACATTGTTCGAGAGAGACTACATCATTGAATACGTAATAAAAATGGAAGATGAACAAAAGGGCAGAAGAGCCCTCCAATAGGTTGGCGCATTTGAGAAGCGCTTTACTATACCTTGTCTCAGCTTCAGTTGAGAGTGACGTCACGAGTGAAGCGGTTACAGTTTGCCCGCATGAAGAAATACACTGCTCAAAAAAATTAGGGGGTATTGCAAGATGGGTATGAAGCAGCTATAAACAGAAGCTTTTGACGTTTGTTTATTGAAGAACAACATCAAATGAGCAAATTACACATCAAAGAACAACTGATTTGGTTATGCAAATGAGATGCAAAACTTTCTTTTCTTAGACTGGTGAAAATGCACTATATTAAGCCTGACAGTTCTGGAGTATCTGCACATTCCCTTGATCTTCAGAGTGGACATTGTGCATTTCCCCAGCTATTGCAATGCCTCAGCAGCATGATTTGCCTGAATGCGACGCATGGAGAGCAATAGGACGTCTTGAAGCTGGCCAAACTCAGACAACAGTAGCAGCAGCTTTAGGAACATCCCAAAGTGTCATTAGCAGGCTGTGGAATCGGTTTCAAGAGACTGGTACAGTATGAAGAAGACGAGGACAAGGTCGCCCATCAGCCACTACAGCACAAGATAACCGCTACTTGTCCTTACTGGCACGAAGGAACAGGCACAGTAATGCAACAGAGCTGCAAAGAGTGTTCCATAGTGCCACTGGACGACAGATAAGCACCCAGACCATAAGGAATCGGCTTCATCGTGTCGGACTGTATGCCAGGAGACCAATGGCTTGCATTCCTTTGTCTGCTGCACACCGTAGAATCCGTAGAAGATGGGCTGGGCTGAGGAACACCCCGTCATTGGACCCGTGCGGAGTGGTCAACTGTGCTCTTCTCGGATGAGTCACGATTCAGTTTGCAGCCTGACAATCATCGTGTCCTGATCTGGTGGGAATAGGGAACACGGGAGAATCTACGATTTGTGCGAGAAAGAGAGTCCTTTGGTGGTGGTGGCATCATGGTCTGGGCTGGTATCAGCATTGGTGGTCGTACGGATATCCACATCTTCAGAAATGGGACGCTGACTGCTGTGAGATACAGAGATGAAGTCCTGCACCCTATAGTGGTACCATATGCGGGAGCAATTGGAAACAACTTCATTTTCATGGATGATAATGCAAGACCCCACCTTGCGCATCTCGTTGATAACATGCTTTAGGAAGCAGGCATCGGACATATGGACTGGCCTCCACGTTCTCCCGACCTGAATCCTATAGAACATGCATGGGATGCACTAGGACGATGCCTGACGAACCGTTCAATGCCTCCCACAACTCTTCTTGAGCTGGAACATGCCCTAGAACAAGAATGGCAGAGGATTCCACAAGAATTCCTGGACAATCTGATCCTTTCCATGCCACATCGTTGTCAGTGTGTTCTGGCAGTGTTGAGTGACCATACACCCTACTGAAGAGTTACTGTGTGTCACTCCTATCGATTCTGATCTGTTTCTGCTGACCCCTACAATCACAGCATTTGCTACACAATTACGAGGATTGCTTTTGCATCTCATTTGCATAACCAAATCAGTTAATTTTAAGTGTAATTTGCTCATTTGATGTTGTTCTTCAATAAACAAACGTCTAAAGCTTCTGTTTGTAGCTGCTTCATACTCATCTTGCAATATCCCCTAACTTTTTTGAGCAGTGTAGTTCGAATAATTTTCTGTATAAAAAGTTCAAAATTCTTTCTGGCATCATATTTCATAATTTTCTCCTCGTTATAATAAAAAATCGGGGGATAGAAAAGCCATTTGATGAAATTTAAAAAAAAAATAAAATAAAATGAAGTCAGTCTGTAGTCGAGATTATTTGATTGTAAAATGGTGGAGTTTCTTGTTCCTGCGCGAAAGAGATGTCAGAAATGAAAGATGATAGAGTTTTCACGAAGAGGAATAAAATACTTTAAACATTAATTTAAAAATATGATATCTGATAGACACCATTCGACTATTCTACTTTCGAGAAGCCACGCAATTAAAGGATGGTGTAACGCAGCATACATAGCCTTAGAATAACTTATTCTTTTAACGGCGGAAGGATACGAGGTTGTGCACTATGTCTGGTAAGGGACCTCATTCCATGACGTCACTCAACTGAAGCTGAGAGAGGGTATAGGTCTGCCATCACTATTAATATTAAAGGAACATGGTTTCCCAGTTCAATTTAGTAGCAGGATAGCCTCTGAAGATGATGATAATCGAAACGTGTTAGGCAAATTATTTATTGTTTATCGTTTCACTTTTAGAACTTGTCTCTTTTATTTAATAGGATAGATATTATTACTTTATTATATCTATCTTTATTATTTATCTTAGAGCCCAAAACCCTTTTATTTATTTATTTATTTATTTATTTATTTAAATAAAGGCTCATGGACAAAGGTTAAAACAATGAGCCAATGAAGTAAGAGATTCCCAAGGGGAAGGAGGCCCTTGATTTTTTTACTGTGTATGAGATCCCTTTGCTAATCAATGAGAGATTCTTGGCCATTGGCCCCCCCCCCCCCCCCCCCCTGTTTTGTCTAGTTTTGTCTAGCTTCAAGGTTTTATTTTCGTTTTACTTTTGTCGTTCACTACTGAAGATGGGTACCTGGTACATGAAATACATATCCGGTATTTCAGTTTTTCTCTTTGTGGATTAGAGGTTTCTCCCTTTTTGGTTGTTCAATTCCAGATTTCCTTATTTTTATGTTTAGTTCATTGTCTATTTTATTCTTAGAGGTCGTGTAAGTTACGGTTCAGTGGATATTTGTTATTGTTGCTGCTTTCTATAAGGATACATGATTCAGTGAAGACCTGTTATATTTAAAGACATAGTCTGTTTTCAAAAAAATGTTGCAAACAAAGCACGTATTAATATGCTCTTTACAGAATAAGTCATGTAATCATAATTTAGTATGCCATTCTGTTATTCTTCCATTGTATAAGGTGATTTATGTACAGCAGGAGCCTTCCTACTTATGATGCATTTAGTTCCTGTGAAGTGTGTCTTAAGTCAAAGCATCGTTTTTCTTAATTTCTTTTATTGTATTGTAAGAACCGCCTTTTTCTATTGTATTTTTGTCTTTAATGTGAAGTATCATATTGATTCACATACAATGCAACTTATTGCAGACTTACTACAAATAAAACATGCATGAATATACAGAAAACTTCTTTATTTGTTACAATCAAAACCTTCAGAATTGATTCATTGTTTCTTCCAGTCCTCTTCTGTTAGCTTTTCATTTGATCGAAGTTTGAAAAATTTTACTTGGCACAATTTTCTTTCAATTTCCACCATTAATGTTACAAATGTGTATGGTACATATATTGTTCAGTTACTATGAATAAACGGCGGCATGATGGGAGAATTTGTTGACTTTGTACAGAAACGTGATGATATGACTCTTTGGCTAAGTGATTGTCACTTTTTGTTTTCACGAATTCAATTTCACATTAGCTTTTGACGATGAAAAGTGGATAGGAAATTAAGAAATAAAGTGAATTAATGAACTATGTATAGATGGTATAATGTACTGTATAATGTCCTGTTAAGTATATTAAATATATGCAAGTGTCGTTTAAAGTTCGTCAGATTGAAGTTGCCTTGAAGCCTGAAATTTTGTGTTCGAGTATAATGCAACTCCCCCCCCCCCCCCCTCTCCTCCCCCTCCCCATACATGAGTAAGAATGAGTGGGCATTTATAACTGTTTCAAGTGGGAGTTATCATAAGTAGAGGACTCTGTGTGTTGAAGAGGGATAAAACATTTGATTTAATTATTTTCTATCAGATTCAATGTTCAAGATCAACATCATCTGAATTATTTAAAAAAAAAAAATAAATATTTCAATTATATAGTATGCATTTTTAAACAGAAAATTTTAAGAGAAAATGTTAAGAGAAATTAATAAAAAAAAAGATTTTTTGAGTTACTACAAAAGAATATTTATTACCAACAATTAAATACATGTCTTCATACTTTGTGTTTTGAATTCGTTTTATTTAATTCTCATATTTACTTTCTTTTCTTTGTTTTGTACTTGCCCTGTAGAAGATTAGAGTCAAAATATGAAAAATTTCTTTGTACAACCATTCTTGATTAACGCTCGGGTTAGATTCCTGAAAACATGAACGTTATTCAAAACAGCATTATTCCAATGCCGATTTTCCTTAACAACAATGCTAAATAGAGGGATTAGGTTCCTAATGGTCCCAAACATTAGTAAGTATGTCAAACAATTTACAAATAAACAATATAAAATATAAGTTATTAATTTTTTATATAAAAGTGTGTAATAAATACAGGGTGATTCAGTCAATTCCTGACCATTTTACTCGAATGACGTGCATTATGGATAAACAATTGAAAGAATATGAGCGCCATATCGAATTTCTAAATAGTTGGAGTTTGTATTGTTGCAACGGCGCTGCATGAAAATCGTATTGTTGAAAAATGGCGCCCGCTTTATCAGCAGAGCAGAAATGCAGGGTTGTCGAATGGTATTTCGAGACAAAATCACCTGTAACCGTGCAAAGAAAGTTCCGGAAGGAGTATAAGTGTCGAGACGCACCAGGCAGGCAAGCAGTCATGGATTTTGTCGAGCAATTTTGTGCCACTGGATGTGTTAAAGGCAAGAAAAAAGGCGGGAGCGAAGCTCGTGTTCGAACGGCTGAAGTTGTCGAAAATGTTCGCACAAAGTTGGTCGATTCCCCTACCAAAAAATCTGTTTGCCGCCTATCCATTGAAGAAAGGCTGTCATGTACCACGACGTGGCGAATTTTGAGAAAGTATTTACACCTGTTCCCGTATAAGATCCATGTTTATCAGGAGTTAACAGACACTGGAAGACAGAAGCGACAACAATTTGCGATGGAGTTTGGAACAGAAATGGAAGCCAATCAGGACATTGTGGACAACCTGTGGGTGTCAGATGAGGCCTTCTTCCATCAGTCAGGTGACGTTAATAAACACAACGTTCGTTTTTGGGGTTCCCAGCACCCTCACGAGATCCATAAGTCACCTCTTCATCCACGAAAGGTTATGGCTTGGTGCGCGATTTCCACAAGAGGCATCATTGGTCCGTTCTTTTTTGAGGGCACCGTAATGTCACAGGCTTACCTTAACATGTTGGAAACCTTCTTCATCCCCGAGCTGCGAAGGAGGCATATACCGCTTCGACATCAATGGTTTCAACAGGATGGGGCTAGGCCTCACACAACTAATGAAGTGCTAGACTTTCTCAATCAGAAATTCGGAAATCGTGTCATTTCAAACAGGCTTCCAGATCGATTCGGGGGTGGCTTTCTTTGGCCCCCTACGAGTCCTGACCTAAACCCATGTGATTTTTATCTCTGGGTGTTCCTTAAAGACAGTGTGTTCACTACAGCACCAAGAACCCTACAAAGCATCGTCGATTGCTGCACCCTTGTGGATGCAGAAATCCTGGATAGAGTTATGAACAATTTCACCATTCGGCTGCGAGCAGTTCAAAATGTTCGTGGTGGCCACATTGAGCACATCATCAAGACTTTTCCACGGGAATAAAAACTCCGAACTGCCTAAAATATCATACTGAAATGCTAAGTTTGTAAACATTAATGGGTCAATAAATCATAGAACCGAAATGGTCAGAAATTGATTGAATCACCCTGTATGAAATTGTTTGGTGCTGCTTCACTTTGAAAAGTTATGCAATGTTGGTTGGATGCTTTTTTTCTAATTTTTTCTATACATGTTTTTATAACATGATATCAAATTATCCAAACTTAAAATTGCTTGGGCACTGTGTTCTTCATTGTGGTCATTTTTTTTTGTAAGATGGTCATTGCATCCTCAACCAGTTTCAGCTAGCTCCTTTGTGGTTAAAGCTTTTGTTGATGCAGAACATTCAAGAGTAGCCACTTGTTCCTCATTTTTATTATCTTTATGGAGTTTCTACAAATCTTCAGTCGAAAGGTCCTCTGCATGGAAGCATGAAGGCATGAATGCACAGGGTAACTTGATGACATATCCAGTGATTTGTATCATTCGATTACACTGACATAGCCCTTCGATTGAATTTTAATGAGCATTAATCAAAAAAAAAGGGTAAGGGTTATTTGAAACTAAGTTATAAAAAATGATTTGGCATTAATCAAGAATGGGGTAAATTGCTTTTACAGACTTTTTTTCCCCTTATATTTTCATGTTTGGTTATTGTTTATCTTTTGAGTTAATTTTATACGTTTATAATTTGAAGAGTGGGTGCCTTCTCTCGTGGTGTAGTTGAAAAAAAAGCTAGAAATCGGCGTTTGGTTACAAAAGAAAAAGATGCCCCAACAACAACTGTAACCCCACAAGTAATTAAAAATATGTATACACGTTTTATTCATTGTTTGTTCAATGATGAAATTACATAGTATTTAGTTTCCTTTTTGTTTATAGGCTTCCTTTATTGAAAACAAAAATCAGGAAAGAACTACTGAAGAAGTGGAACGTGTACTTGGAATACTACATAGCTGGTATAAAAAAAATAACCGTAAGTAAATTCTTTTTTTTTTTTTTTTTTTTTTTTTTTTTGTTAATACCCAATCGGATTAAAACCCTAAAAAAAATTAATGCTTCAAGACAAAAATTATATCTTTAAAAAATAAACTTTTTGTAGCGTTCCCCCACTCCCTCAGTGAATATATTAGCCGCACCGTCAACAAATCAGAGCTGGGAAGTGGGGTTGCTAAAGTTCGAAACCAGATAAGAGGATAAAATTGACTCAACACTTCGTTGACTGACAAAAACAACATATTTTATTTCTCATTGTTCTTCTAAACTAATTTACAATGGCAAGCTTTATACTGGTTAACCTTAAATAACTAAGACTCGCTGGGGCCCCCTCGAATTACTTACTAAAATTACGTTACGCAAAACATGCATCGAGCGGCGCTCAAAATAAAAAAACGCTAGCACTCCTATGCACTAGATCAAGGGCCCTTATACACCACATCATGTGTCTGAGAATGCGAATGAGCAGGAAATCACTCCCAAGGCTGGCAAGCCGTGGCTGCTGCATCGTGCTCCCGAAAAAATATTCCTTTTAGAAAACACGCTCTCTGGTGCGGTGTGCCTCCCTTAATAGCTCCTAAAGGGGGGAGGAACTGGAACCCCTCTTGGTGAGCCCAAACGCCTTGACTCCACAGCCACTGGCGAGGTTCTGACACGGCACTGTGGCTAACAGGGTGCTTAACACCTGTGCACACCAAGCGTACAGTGCAAAGCAGCCAGAACAATTATTCCATCCCAAACATAATTGCCATGATGCTTGCATAAATTACTTCACAATGACTAGTGCTGAGGGTGCACGTAACTTAATCTTAGTATGCATTGTTACGTGCTAGTAAAGATACTCTGCGATTACCCACATGTACAGCCAGAACAAAAGGAGAAAACACCAAATTAAAGGATAAAAAGGACTACCCTCTCTTAATCTCTTAATGAAAAGTTAGCGATAGTGGATTAAAAACCCAAATCCCAATAACAAAAATACCGTAACCACTTACTTAAAGAATCAGAAAACGATCCAATAAGTAAGGTACGACAGGGGAAAAAATTTAATAAGCAAACCAACGCGTTAAATAAATCCCCGCTTAAATACCCGTAAGACTTAACCCAGGAATAGTTGGGGAAAAAAAAAATTAAAAATCCAAATAAATATTTTCCTTTATTACATCAAAAAAAAAAATCTTAAGGAAATTGATAAATAAAGGTTGACTATGCGAGGAAGAGAAATACAAATAAAGTCTCGTGGAAAGTACAAAATTAGCATAACGAAAGGAATTAGAAGCTCAGCCGAACGGTGAAGTCTGGAAGCACAAAGCAGATCAGGGAGGAAATTACACACTGACAACAACCATGCTGAAGAACAAACTTGACGACATCAAGCGGTATACAGTAGAGAGCGATGGAAACATGGCACAAGAAGAAGTAAAAGGGTAACTACCAACCATCTCGAGACATCTGCGGCTCAGGGGAAAGCCACATAAACTGGAAAAGCAAGACTTTAGGCATAGTCAAATAAATAAATATTGGAAATAAAAAAAAGTTTAAAAGAAAAAATTAAGAAATACAAACAATAAAAAAATTAATAATTAATACTTCCGTAAAGATAGACAGGAAACAAAAATAAAAAAAATTGGTGAAAAGAAACAAAAACAGGAACCTCCTCCAGACGAGATCTAAAAACGGGAAAGTACAATCTAATAAAAATAAATACAAGATGGACAAAGAGCTACAACATGTAATAACCAGACGATGGAGACGAATGAGGAGAGGGTGTACAGAGAACGAAGGGCCACACAGGAGAGGGAAAAACAGACGTCAACAAAGAGCGAGGTCCTGGAAAGAAAAAGAAAGATTAAATAAAAGATAAAAATGAATTAGCCTCAAAAAAAAAAAAATTAATAATAAAAAAATCAAAAGGCAAACTAAATACAATTAAGAATACATCAGAAACGAAAGGAGGAAAAAAAAATTTAAAATATCAAATAAGAGAAAGATCGCATTATACAGTAAAGTCCGCAGTCATGACGCCAAGCAGAAGGCAAAGGACGGTCAAATAAGCGCCGCCATTAACTGAGAGAAATCTTTTCTTCCTTCCTCGGTGGCGGGCTGGAATCGAATTTTCTTAAAAACCGCAAGAAGTCCAAATCCATGACAAACCTCGACGGAAAAATTAGTACAAAAAGGAAACTGGAATTAATGTCAACTGACCATTTTACGATGCACCAGAACCCCAACGCACAACCAGAGGGAAACCATCCATTCCATTTCCGATGTCGGAGGCGGCTTCTCGGCTACACCCAAAAGCGTCGAATACATCACAATCCACTCATCAGCAACCAAAACTGTCGACGATTAGTGACGAACAGGAAAACAGCGGGCCTACCATAATCATTGGTAGGAATTACGGAAAGGCCAAAAGTCATTAAACATTGAGAAAATTCTTCAACTCATAGGAACAAGAGAAGCAGTCAGGTTGAACGACGCAAGCTGACTGCCTGCCCTCCAAAAAAAATTATATTCTATTCCCAAAAAAAGAATATTTAAATTTTCAATAATTTTTAATTAAAATTTTAAATTCCCCGAGACACGAGACACGTAACTCGTGCACACAAAAAAAAAGCAACGAGACGCTCTAAGAAAAAGACAAACCTCAAATAACAAAGCAGTTAATAAAACAACAATCAAACGCAAAAATGCAGAGGGAAAAAGAAAGCGCGCACGCACTTCAAACAATCACACTAAATACATATAATCTGTTTTTCTAAGGGAAGAAAAAATTAAAACAATAAGGAAAGAAAATTTTATTTTCAGAAAATCTAAGAAAAAAATAAATATAAATATTCTTACAAATAAAACAAGGAAAACGTTATTTTAAGTAATCTCTCCATCAAAAAAAAAAACGGTACGCAACAGCATTTATATGCTAAGTAAGTGTAGGTATAGTGTTCATCAATTATAACACAGGTCAATTGGCGAGGGAGTCTTTCACTTAGGGTGAGGTCTGCCTTTTGAAACGAGAGTACAGCATGAGAAGGCATCGTGGCTCCTTCCGGTGTCTTCGACGGGAGGCTCGAAGACTCTGTTGCTATAAAGTACACTGCCACCTCAAAATGCAGATCTTCGCGGCAAGAAAGAAATAGGAAAGTCACTCACCAAAGCTTGAATTTCTCCGTAACCTTTACCATAATAGACTATAGTGATGGGTATCATGCTCCAGGTACGCAAAAGTAACAGCTCTCGACGGGCGTCATCTAATCGTCCGCTATTTATCGTCCAATGAAGTTCTGCTTTCCAAGAAAAAATTCACGGCCTCGGCCAGGAAAAAACGACACATTCGACTTCCATAATTGTGGGAAAATTGTCTCCCTGCTTATAATTAATCTTTTGCCATTAATGATATTTAATTAAAACAAATACTGGGTGGGCAAGAAATAACGTGAGGTGTTCAGAGCTCGCTAGCGGGAATTCTATTAGGCAAAATGCAGTACATTTTGGTGTATATACTTAGTGGAACATGCAGTTTCGATTTCTGTAAAAAAAAAAAAAAACAAAAAAACAAAAAAAAAAAAAAATAGTACCAAAAATCGCTATAGGGAGCGCTTATTTGAAGAAAACAATGAATACATTAGCATAAGCGCGTTCCGTGTTGAGCAGTCATGACAATAAAAGGCAAGGCTGAGGATTTCCCATCATTCACGAACGAATGGCCTGACGATGACGCTTACTCTGCCTGACCGGGCGTTATTAGTCAAGTTGTTTTATCAGAAGAGCAACAATGCAAGTGCTGCCCTTCGTGAATTCCGGCGATTGAAAACGTTACGAAGAGGACCGATGAGCATAACTAACTTAAGGAAAATGATTGAACAATTTGAATCTACCGGAACTCTAGGAGTGCAACCAGGCCGGGGACGCAAACGAATAAGGCAGCAACACGTTGAAGAAGTTGCAACTGCTGTTGTGGAACAGGAGATGACTACTGTGCAGGGTACCAGCAGTGCACACGTAATAGCACGCCAAACAGATATCCCATATTCGACGGTGAGGAAAATATTGCATAAGATATTGACATTTTATCCCTATAAACTCACACCTGTTCAACAATTGCTTCCTGGAGATGAACGTACCTGAACTGACTTTTCGTTGAGATTTTTAGCACGTCTGGAAGTGGATGATGCATGGCCATGGCAAATTTTATGGAGTGATGAGGCACATTTTTATTTGAATGGTGATATTTGAATGATATTTGGGCTGCATCAAATCCACAAGTGTGTCTGCCAAATCCTATGCATTCACCGAAACTAACAGTATGGTGCGGCTTTACTGCTTCTTTCATCATCAGCCCATACTTTTTTGAAGAAATCCGTCCCCGTGGACCGGTGACTTGTTCCATCAATTCTGCCAGGTATGCCGATATGCTTGAGGATTTTGTGATACCACGATTGCAGGAAAAGGGTTGTCTGGATTCTACCATTTTTATGCAGGATGGTGCGCCACCGCACATCGGATGTCAGGTGCAGCAGATCTTGTGAGAAAGTTTTTCAGACAACAGAATAATTAGTCGTGCATTTCCCATGGTATGGCCACCCAGGTCGCCTGATCTCAACCCTTGTGATTTTTGGTTATGGGGATATTTGAAAAGCCTTGTGTATCAAGCACATGTTCCTGACCTCTCAACCTTAAAGGATCAAATAACGTTACATATCAGACTAATTAATGCAGATATGCTGCGAGCTGCCGTAGAAAATGTCGTGTACCGCATGCAGCTATTGGAACAGCACACTGGTGGTCATATTGAAACACATTTGTAATTAAAAATAAAATATTGTTTATTGTTAGTAAAGTTGGTTTGTACGGTATTTGTTCATTTGACATTAGGTATTCATTGTTTTCTTGAAATAAGCACCCCCTATGGCGACTTTTGGTACTTGTTTTTTTTTTTTTGTTGTTGTTGTTTTTTTGTTTTGTTTTTTTTTTAGCAGAAATCAAAATTGCATGTTCCACTAAGTATATACACCAAAATGTACTGCATTTGGCCTAATAGAATTCCCGCTAGCGAGCTCTGAACACCACATTATTTCTTGCCCACCCGGCATAATGACAGAGTTTTCATTATCTTTGCGTTTCAAATTCATATTCAACATGTCCGCCAATCATACGTTCGCTCAGCTCAAGAACAAAAAACGTCCGACACACATGAAAAAAAAACTTCCTACAACAAACAAAAAAAAACCAGCTCACGCAATTCCACGCGTTCCCAGATTTTTTACAACAATCCTCTGTTGGAAGCTGAGGCGATCTTCTCGGAATCACTCCCAACAATCCCAGCTCCAACAGAGGACAACATTATTCAAGTTCAATCACCGCTTACAAACAATCTCGCAACAATCATATTTATGCATCCAAAAACCGGGTAAATACAGACAAATAACAAACAAGTGCAATTTTCCTATTAATAAACGCTTAACACATACTAAACTGAAACATATTCAAACTGATACAACTACGAGGTGCATTCAAGTTCTAAGGCCTCCGATTTTTTTTCTAATTAACTACTCACCCGAAATCGATGAAACTGGCGTTACTTCTCGACGTAATCGCCCTGCAGACGTACACATTTTTCACAACGCTGACGCCATGATTCCATGGCAGCGGCGAAGGCTTCTTTAGGAGTCTGTTTTGACCACTGGAAAATCGCTGAGGCAATAGCAGCACGGCTGGTGAATGTGCGGCCACGGAGAGTGTCTTTCATTGTTGGAAAAAGCCAAAAGTCACTAGGAGCCAGATCAGGTGAGTAGAGAGCATGAGGAATCACTTGAAAGTTATCACGAAGAAACTGTTGCGTAACATTAGCTCGATGTGCGGGTGCGTTGTCTTGGTGAAACAGCACACGCGCAGCCCTTCCCGGATGTTTTTGTTGCAGTGCAGGAAGGAATTTGTTCTTCAAAACATTTTCGTAGGATGCACCTGTTACCGTGGTGCCCTTTGGAACGCAATGGGTAAGGATTACGCCCTCGCTGTCCCAGAACATGGACACCATCATTTTTTCAGCACTGGCAGTTACCCGAAATTTTTTTGGTGACGGTGAATCTGTGTGCTTCCATTGAGCTGACTGGCGCTTTGTTTCTGGATTGAAAAATGGTATCCACGTCTCATCCATTGTCACAACCGACGAAAAGAAAGTCCCATTCATGCTGTCGTTGCTCATCAACATTGCTTGGCAACATGCCACACGGGCAGCCTTGTGGTCGTCCGTCAGCATTCGTGGCACCCACCTGGATGACACTTTTCGCATTTTCAGGTCGTCATGCAGGATTGTGTGCACAGAACCCACACAAATGCCAACTCTGGAGGCGATCTGTTCAACAGTCATTCGGCGATCCCCCAAAACAATTCTCTCCACTTTCTCGATCATGTCGTCAGACCGGCTTGTGCGAGCCCGAGGTTGTTTCGGTTTGTTGTCACACGATGTTCTGCCTTCATTAAACTGTCGCACCCAAGAACGCACTTTCGACACATCCATAACTCCATCACCACATGTCTCCTTCAACTGTCGATGAATTTCAATTGGTTTCACACCACGCAAATTCAGAAAACGAATGATTGCACGCTGTTCAAGTAAGGAAAACGTCGGCATTTTAAGTATCTAAAACAGTTCTCATTCTCGCCGCTGGCGGTAAAATTCCATCTGCCATACGGTGCTGCCATCTCTGGGATGTATTGACAATGAACGCGGCCTCATTTTAAAACAATGCGCATGTTTCTATCTCTTTCCAATCCGGAGAAAAAAAATCGGAGGCCTTAGAACTTGAATGCACCTCGTATAACACTAATTCAACACCCCCTTCCCCACACAAAAACTTACCCCGAAAGTCAAACGAAAATAAAAACCACTACACAAATTGCGGACTACAGAATTTACTAAACTGAAAGTATTATTTACGTCCATAATAAAACTACTACTACTACTACAAAATAATATTCATAATGATAATAATAATATTATAAAAATATGAGACACCACACTGACATTCCCTGAAATGTCACATTTTAATAATTTTAATCTCGTAGAATATGTTGGGTTGTTTCATAAATATTGATGGATTTCAATTTAAGTATATATTTATATAAATCTAAAATTTTAACTATAATTTATGGGAAATTTATTTTCATAATTTAGGGAAAATAATTTTACAAAAAAAAAAGAAAAGACAAAATAGCTCATATCATTTAATTTGTAAATAATTACATTACTTTATTGAATCATATTAAAAAAGATACAGGATTATTTTAATTGTTTGTTTAAAAAAGAAAATTAAAACTACCTCGCATGAAAATAAACGAGGCCTTTCGGTCATTTTATTCAAAGACCTTCTTCAGGTATAAAATGACCGAAAGGCCTCGTTTATTTTCATGTGATATACTTTTAATTTTCTTTCTTAACCTTGACACATCACTTATAATTGTTTGTTTATTTATTATTTATTGTTAAGGAATTAAAAAAAATTAATTACATATAATTAAAATCTAATTTATTTTATTCATTTATTTTTATTTTTTATTTTTTTAAATAACTTTTCAGAGGAACCTGTTTGTTACTATGAATTTATTACAGATCCCAAGTCTTTTGGACGTACTATAGAAAATATGTTTCATGTTGCGTTTTTGGTGAAGGTAAACTATATAAATAAGCTAACCTTTAAAAGACGAGTTTACTCTTTAGTTTTTGTTTTGGCTTGTAAATATTACCGTATTTACTTGATTCTAAGGTGCACTTTTTTGCTGATATAAGTACATATTGCACTAAAACATGTTGATTTTGATTTTTGAATAAAGTTATAAAGTTGATTTTGGTGCGCCTAAGATTCGAGGAATAATTTTTTTTTTCATAAATGGTCTCAAAAATCGGCATGCACCTTACATTCGAAGGTGCCTTAGAATCGAGTAAATACGGTATCAGCACATATACTTCTTAAAGGTCAAGTAACACAAAGTTTGACTTACTGATTTTTTTGGTGTCATTTTTAAAAGAAAGCAACGGAAGAAAAATATCCGTATAGTAATCAATATCCATTTCCTTAATTTAATATGATATTTTATAAATTTTAGGAGGCCTTTTGCGAGGGAGCGCCTTTACATTTTGCTTCGGTAATCTTTGTAAATTCTCTGAGGCTGACATCATAAATACTTTTATGCGATCAGTGAAACATAAGTGTGTGTAAATGAGAAGTTTATATCTTGTTTCCTTTAGCACACAGATAATAAAAGGGGGGGGGGGGCACGGAAACCCTTTAATAGCTGGGTACTGACTGAGCGAGCAGCCTCGCAAGGCAAACCCATGTTCTGCCTCGCCCGAGCCATGTCAAGTTGGTTTTTGTCAATGCTCAAAGGTGCCTCAGAACGAATGCCTCGCGCACTCAAGACTGTTCTATCTTGCCTCGCTAGCTCGTGCTTTGGAGAAAGAGAAGGTTTTAAAGCTCATCGAACTATATGGTTTTTTTAATGGACTTTGGGATTCACAATGCGTAGAATATACAAATAGAGGGCTAAGGGAAGATGCATAGTGAAGTATAAGCCAGGAAATGAACTGAGAGTAATAAAATTTGTTTCATTCTTTAAGTATTTACAAGTGAGTAGAGTACTTCAAATTTAGTCTCGGACATCCGTGTAAAATTTTTTTTCATCATCAAAACACAATTCTTCAAATAATTTCTTCCCATGTTGCAATCTGTATTCATAGATTTTTCTCACCCAAAAGCACTTGATTTTTTCTTCTTTTTCTTTACAAGATGAACTAATGAATAATAATAATTATTAACTGGAGATACGTCTCCAAGCATAGATAATGATTTTTCAATTGAAAAATCGAAGGAAAAATTCTGCGACTCGGATTCGAACCAGGAACCTCGACTATCATGGCCGATGCCTCTACCAATTGGGCTATCGCAGACACCACGGACAGCCAAGCTGTCTCAAGGTGTCTTAAAGACAACCAAGTTGTCACGGTTGAAAGCCCAATGGGAGACGGGAACCTGGCCCGCAGATCGAGAATTTCTCCACTCCAAACCATCAGAAAGTTGATGTACTCACAAGTGAATAATAATAATTATTAACTGGAGATACGGGTCGCAGAATTTTTCCTTCCATTTTTCAATTGAAAAATCATTACCTATGCTTGGACCAGGTTCCCGTCTCCCATTGGCTTTCAACCGTGACAACTTGGTTGTCTTTAAGACACCTTGAGACAGCTTGGCTGTCTGTGGAGTCTGTGATAGCCCAATTGGTAGAGGCATCAGTCATGATAGTTGAGGTTCCTGGTTCGAATCCGGGTCGCAGAATTTTTCCTTCCATTTTTCAATTGAAAATCAAGATGAACTAATATAAACACACAAGCTGCAATGACTATCCGTATATGCGGTCTAAGCTGAGAGTAATAAAATGCTCGGCTGGCTTGTGGCTCGCGCTTGCCTCGCGTGGCAAACATTTGCACATTGAAACCGAGGCATATCGCCGAGGCTGCTCGCTCAGTCAGTACCCGGCTAATGCAAAATACCTTTACATAAACCTCTACGTAAAATTCATAAAATTGACAAAAATTAATGTCAAAACTGTAAATGGACGCGCTTTGTCAAACACTGTTTCTTCTCATAAATGATCGGCAGAAAATTTCTTTCAAACAGCCACCATTATTAAGTACCGAAAGGTGCTTTATGCTATCAGTGTGCGGAAACGTGTCTTGTCTGTCCGTCCGTCCGTAACTCTAGCTCATTTGAGGCTATAAAAAATTTTCAAAATCCATTTTCGTCAGTCGATTAATATGGTTCATGACACGAACCAATCACAAATATTATCTAAATCGGTTCATTGGCACGTGCACAAATGGTACCTCTATTTTCCCCACCTAGCAATTTTCAATGGAAAGATATAATAAGTAGTACAAAAAAACAAATCGTAACGACGAGCTATAAGTGGTTATTAATTACTGTTTTCATCAATCGATAAATATGGTTCTGCGAATGAACTGGTATGAAGATTGGCATAATGGGATACAATGGCATGTGCTCTAATGGTACCCTTATGACACCCTGAAAATTTTTCAATGATAAGATTTGAAGGTAACCGAAAGTGACAGGAACATGTGAATTTAAATTGACTAATAATAGATGTGCACATCTCTAAAATTTTCAATGATAAAATATAGCAAGTAGTATATCAAACAACTGGAAATGATAAAATATGAGCGTATAAAACATTATTATGTACGTTTTCAGGGAAGCATGCTCAATCGAGTTCATTTTTGTAGTTGTGCTGGCCACCCCTTATGATACCCTCTAAAATTTTTGCTGCTAAGATATAGCGTGTAATATATCAAACGACTCGTAACGACCTGCCATGAACGAATATATAAGAGTAATTACAAAGTTTGAAGATGGTTGAATTTGATATTTGGTATGTTCTAATGATACCACTATTGTACCACTGGAAATTTTCATTGCTAAGATATGGCATGTAATATATAACGGCTCGGAACTACCTCTTATGAACGAATATATAAGAATAATTACAAAGCTCGAAGATGGTCGATATATAATCAGGGGTATCCATGCTAATGATACCACAATTGTACAACTGGAAATTTTCACTGCTAAGAAGTTCAAAGAGGTTGAGTTTAATTCAGTGGTACATGTTCAAATGATACAAATATCGTACCACAGAAGAATTTCAATGTTAAAATATGCCATGTAATATACAGGCCTCGAAGTTCTCCTATATTTTCTATATTATGAAGAAATCGTTCAAAAATGTCCTATTATATATCTCCTATATTTCGTATCCTCCTATATTTTAATAAATAGTCTAACTGCCACTGCATTAGAAACATTACCAATATGTCTATTCATCCAAAATTCAATCAACGGAAAAATTGCAGTGGAAAAAAGCTCCCTTGCATTTGAATCGCTAATTTTTAAAGGGCGTATGTCCACATGCATAAATATTCATGACTAGCATCGGAAGTATTGTGTGTAATTCAGTGGCGGCAGCTAGGTGGCGATCCCAGCATTCAGTACAGGATTAGCGCGATGGTACTATTTTAGCGATATTTTAACACGTTTTAAGCAGATGAATTATCATTTTTGTAAATACAGTAGAACTGCTCCAATCCAGACTTTTATTGGCTCTGCCAGCACCCTCTGTCAATTAGATATAGAGGGTGCTGGCTCTGTCTTGAATAAATGTACACTCTAAGCTAATGGGCAACGTTGCTGATGCCCAAAAGTACCCATGTTCGTTGTATTATGTATAAGTGATGTTGATGTTCACATAATGATAATAATTTGTTTTTATAAACAGGGCTATCATATCTCAGGTGATACTTGCTCTAACTTGCACTTTTTAACGCGTTTTTGATGAATTTTAGCGCTTTTTTGGCGCGTTTCAGCAAAACTGCTAGCACGATGTGAAAATTTGAGTTGGCAATACTGAAATAACTATCAACAAAATCACGTGATGTGCTCATGACATTGCATTGGCGGCAATTAGTAAAAAGTAAGGATATGTTTCTTATGTTAGATTAATACAGGGTACATTGGTTACAGCAAAACACAAGATACCATAAGTATTCTACTATAATGCGAAAAATGTTGACCTGAAAAGCACCCAAAATTTGCAAGACAGAAAAATTAGCGCTACAATGACTGGGAAGAGGGGTTGGGGTAAAACGAACTTTGATCTGACGAATTTCAAACGAAAATTACACATAATACACTGTAATG
The DNA here is from genome assembly GCA_023313115.1 of Rhysida immarginata. NCBI lineage: Eukaryota > Metazoa > Arthropoda > Chilopoda > Scolopendromorpha > Scolopendridae > Rhysida > Rhysida immarginata. The sequence goes on from JAHWFO010022643.1 coordinate 1,076,240, forward strand.
TACCAGTATATTCAATATTATAGACTAGTTCGTTTGAAGTCATCCCTCCCTCTCCCCCCCATGCCTGGCGACAGAAAAGTCAGTGGAAATTTGAGAATAAAAGCAAATTATATTAAAATAGAAAAATAGCCGAAACTGTGGATACCTTAATAAATAAAGGAAAAAACAGAAAACACTACTCCACATAGAAAAATATTTTACTGACTCAGATGTACATTTCGGATTTCAAAAATCTGAGTCAGTAAAATATTTTTCTATGTGGAGTAGTGTTTTCTGTTTTTTCCTTTATTTAGCAAATTATATTGTATAAATTATTATATAAACGTAGGAGTTGTGATAAATTATATATTAAAGAAAACTCCTACAAACAAAACAACAAAACAAAACTCCTTTAATTAAAGAAAACAAATAAATTAAAATAAATAATAGAATCAAAGAAAAAAAGTCACCCAATTGATAAAGTAGATGTTGAAGGACGAAAACACAAATGAAACAAATGTCTTGTGGAGAAACTCAGATGAAATGCTGAAGAAACACTGAAGAAACGAAGATCTAGTGGAGGAATGTTACACGAACACAGGGAGGCACACAGTTACAGATGAAGAAGGTCTATGATGGAAGTTTGATGATTCGTAATACGTAATTCGATGATAAAACTTGAAATATATAAATTATAACGTTTTCGGGATTTTTTCCCCATCTTCAGTAGTAAATTGTTTGATTGAATGGAAGATATAATAATAAAAAGCAAAACAATGTAATTTAATGCAATGTGTGATATTATGATTACCCCTAGTTTGATTGTTGTGAACAGGATTATTGTGTGTAAGGGAAGTGATATATTTTAAGTAGTAATTTCCATTTATTATTAATTTCTATAGATGGTTTGGCTAAATTTTTTTCATTCGAAATAATGTTGATGGGTGACTTTTTTTCATTGATTCTATTATTTATTTTAATTTATTTGTTTTCTTTAATTAAAGGAGTTTTATTTACTTTAATATATAATATATTGTATAAATGTAAATAAATAAATAAATAAAAAAATATACAATAAACAAAAAATGGGGATCACATTAATTAATATAAACAGGCCTATAATGCATGAAAATAGTATCCTATATTTTTTTATATTAGCTCTTATATTTTTTTTATTTCTCACTTCGAGGCCTGAATATATCAAACATCTTGTAACGACATGCTAGGAACTAATATATAAGAATAGTTATAAAATCATTAACTGATATTTATAAGAGAAAAGGACGAGACACAAAAACCCTGGAATACAATAAATAATAGTTATTAAATAAAAATGAAAAATAAATAATAATTAACAAAATAATAAATAAAATCAAAATAAAACTAGAAATATAAAATCAAATAAAAAGCTGATGTTTCGGATAGAGACTATCCTTTATCAAAGCAAAAAGGATAATTCTCTAAAGACAATTAGAATATTAGAGAATTATCCTTAACTTCAGCTTCTATGTGAAATGAAACACCTAAAAAAACGCTACATTTTTATAAAAGGTTTAAAGGGCAACTGGCGTCAAAATTTTTGATACTATAAGAGGAAGTAAATAAAGAAATAAAATTGCATAATGCATAATTTAATTTTGAAAACTTTTATTATTTATTTAATAAAACGAACAAATATTCGCTATATACTGAACACCGCAAAAAACAATCTTTTGAGACCGGGGGGGGGGGGGGGTCGATGACGTCATATGAACGAAAGGAGTTTCCTGTCCTGCAGTCATTACTGCTAAAGCCTCATTCATTCAACCGAGGTCAATTCTAAAAAGTTCTCGAGAAAAATGTTTCAGCCTTGCAATCCTCTGCCTTAAGATTATGATCCCTTTCTTATCAACTAAAGTGTTTCCCAAAACGGAGTAACATGGAATTCTGTTGGAGCACGCGCATTGTCAAAGGCAACTATAAAGATGCAACCAGACCTGTTTTCAAGGCAACTCAATTGTTGCTCACTCGAATAGAATCAGTAAGATACAGAAAGCAGGGGGGGTGCATTGGTGATGATTTCGTTGCTCTGAGCTAAAAAAATTATCACCCCAACCTGTTAAAACTTCCTATATATATATATATATATACCACAAGTTCTGCCATGTTATTTTTTCTGAGAATTTTTTCAGACTAATTTTGCTGTAAACATCTTTTTTTAAAATCTTTTATAAAAATGTCAATTTATTAGTGAAATCGAAAAATGACCTGCTCTTTATTAATTTTAAGTTAAAGAATACTCAGATAAAAATCTTAAAGACAAATTATGAACAGAAATATGCAAACAGTTTATTCAGGAATTGGAATAAGATATGCTATATATAATTTTTTTGTCTTATATTTTTTAACTACAGGAAATTTGTTTGACGATGTAGGCATGTGTTTGTATATGTGCTAAGGAAAACTTGTAGTAGTCTCATTGAGGTTGTATATATCAGTTCGTTAGAGGGGGCGGGGGTCTGGTGGGAGCAGCCCCTCAGTCTTGAAAAAATAAATTCATTTTCCTTGGTCGCGAGATGTGCAGAAGTGAACATTAACCAATATTTATAATTAGATATATTTATGGGCACCTGTTCAACCCGATCGTAAGAGAAATTGACACAGGTGTGAGAAACTTACATGGGTGGAGTGTAAAATCAAGTAAATACATAAAAGAATGTTATAAACACATTATTAATGTCTACACTGACGAGTCTTAACTATTAATCAATCAATAATAAGGCATGTTAACAAACCAATCGATCGACAATTGATTAAATATGTAAATATGAATTGATTTAACGATATATATGTGTCTCTTTTATATAATTGTCACACATTGCCAATTAGGAAAATATAAATATAAGTAAAAAATGAGAAAACAACATGATAGGCCAAGGCGACAGTTCATGTATAAATTGCTCACTTTTTAAATCTTGTAACATATACTCGAATATTTGAACTGACACATACAGGGTGTATCAGGCTCGATGGTCATAAAGTACCTAGCGTTGTTCTCTACAAAATTCTAAGCTTAATTTTCCTTATCCATTTTTCAAAATTCTCAAAATTCTATTATGATGTAATTCTAAGCCTTAGAATTCTGACGTAATTCATCCATGCCGTAATGACATAATTTTTTCCTGGCTCTTGTCATAATAGCCAGGAGCCACTTTGGATAGCCTTCTGACGTCCTAGTAGAGGTATCAGGTCAGTTCGTCAAACGTCATTTCGTCGACCGTGTCAGTTGGTCGGGTGGTTAGTTTGTCGGACGTAAATTAGTCGAACGTCAATTCATCGAGGTGTCAGTTGGTCAGGCGGTCAATTTGTTGGAGATAAATTCGTCGGGTGTTTCAGTTGATTGAGATAATAAATAAATGATCGGAAAAAACTTTAATAAAATTTATTAACGAAAAAATATTTTGTTATTAATTTAATTACTTGAAAGGTAAACAATAAATGCCGTTACTGTTTAAAACAATATTCAAATACAGCTTTTGTAAACAACGTGATATAGCGGCTAAAACGAATTGTAACCACTAAAAACGTGATCTTGTTGACAAGGGATCCGGACATTTGCCCCAAATTGCTTATACTGCTTCAGTATCCTTCATTTTCAGAATGAAATTAACAACTGTATAAAATTAATTATTGTACAAATTGAGCACATACAGGAAATTTCAATTTTTATTAAGTAAAAATTAAATAATATAAATATTAAGCTCCATTAGCTTTTATATCCTATGGCCGATTTCCCAAATTTAACACAAAATTTCACGTTGTGGGGAATGGTCTTCAAGCTCCCATCAAAGAACCAGTGAATTTGGAACTGTACTGTGGACAACTGGACAGTATGAATGAATCTATCATCTAGAAATGCCTAGAGCTTATTAATTTTAAGGGAGTTGTGTAACATCATATATAATACTTTTATATATAAAGCTCTTAATAACCTTTTATTAACATCTCTTTCTAACTCTCATTTTTTCCTCAGTTTCCACCCCTCCTTATGATACCAGTTTTCATATCTCCTTAGCTTTGCCTCTGATTAGACGCGATTATAAGATAATTTTCTTTATTTATAATGATCATTTAATAAAAATATTTTTCAGGTTCTTTGGATTATATAGGTATTTGTTAACATTGGTGAAATTGGTGTTAACAAAATAATAGAAGAACGGAATAACTTCTTCTTCAAGTGGATAGGTATAGTTTATAAAGAAACAGATTTGCTTTTTAACCACAACAATTTGATGGTGAAATTGTTGTGGCTAAAGAGCAAATCTGTTTCTTTGTAAAAGAAATTGGTGTTGTTATGAATATGTGCATATGCTAGTATGCGAATATGTGGATATAAAGTTGGAACAAAGAGCCCAACGTGAAATTTTATGTTAAACTTGGTATATCAGCCACAGGATATTAAATGTTTTGGCAAGCTCATGGAGCTTAATATTTATGTTATTATTCAATTTACTGTATGTACTCAATTTGTCCAATAATTAATTTTATACATTTACTAATCTCATTCTGCAAATGAAGGATACTGAAGCAGTGTAAGCAGTTTGGGGCAAATGTCCTGACCATTTGTCAACAAGATCACGTTTATTGTAGCTACAATTCATTTTAGCCTCTGTATCACATTGTTTACAAAAGCTGTATTTAAATACTCATTTTTAACAGTAAAGGCATTTATTGTTACCCTTCCAATAATGAAATTAATAACAAAATTTTTTCATTAATAGATTTTATTAAAGTTTTTCCCGACCATTTATTTATTATCTCGACCAACTGAAACACCCGACGAATTTGTCTCCGACAAATTGACCGCCCGACTAATTGACGTTGGACGAATTGACTCCGACGAACTGACACGTAACCGAATTAACACGAATTATGAGAATAGTCATAATAGCCTTCTGATGTCATGATAGCCAAACTTTGGATAACGATTACAAGCATTTTTTTTTTTTTTTGAGAATTTTGAAAAATAGATAAGGAAAATCATCCTTAGAATTTTGCAGATAGCGAATTTAGAAAATTGACTCTAACGAACGCTAGGTACTTTATGACCATTGAACCTGATACATCCTGTATATTAATAAAATAATGAAAAATAAAATAAAATTAAAGTTTGTTGCAAATTTAAACTGGAATGATGCTAGTGCAACAAGGAACATTTCAATGTAGGTTGATCTCATTTTTTTATTTCGATTTTCCAAAATTAAGGATAGAAAATGATCGAAAAAGAAAAACGATATTGAGTTATTCTATGTTAGTTTGCCAAGACGATTATCCAGTGTGATATCATGCGTGCGTGAAGGTTACGTATCAATTCGTCGAGGTGTCAGTTGGTCAAATGTTCAATTTGTCGGGAGACAAATTTGTCAGGTGTTTCAGTTGGTCGAGATAATAAATAAATGGTCAAAAAAAAACTTTAATAAAACATATTAACGAAAAAAATTATTTTTTGTTAATTTAATTACTTAAAAGGTAAACAATTAATGCCATTACTGATAAAAATCGATATTCAAATACAGCTTTTGTAAACAATATTATATAGCGACTAAAGTGAATTGTAGCCACTATAAACGTGATCTTGTTGACAAGGTGGTGCAGACATTTGCCCCAAACTGCTTATACCGTTTCAGTATCTTTCATTTTCACAAAAAAATGCATAAAATTAATTATCGTACAAATTGAGCACATACAGGAAATTAAATTTTTATTAAGTAGAAATTAAATAATATCAACAACATTTAATATCCATGAGCTTGCCGAAACATTTAATATCTTTTGGCCGATTTCCCAAATTTAACACAAAATCTCACGTTGAGGGAAATGGTTTTCAAGCTTCCATCAAAGAACCAAACAGTAAATTTGGACGTGAACTGTGGACAATTGGACAGTTTGAATGAATCTATCATCTAGAAATTCCCAGAGCTTATTAATTGTAAAGGAGTTGTGTTCCATCATATACAGGGTGAGGCATTTATCTTGAGACAACTGAATATCTCTGAAACTAAGCATTGTACGAAAAAATGTCCAAAATCAAAAGTGAATTATTTCGCGGGGGAAATTCATTAGTTAAATAATTATCCCCCCCCCCCCCCCCTTGTGAGGGGGGCTGGAAGGAGGGGGTAACTTTGAAATCTTAAATAGGAACCCCTATATTTAATGGTATATTCAGATTGTACACAATATTCGAGAAATGTTTTATTCTTGGTGGGTTTTTTTCAATTGATCTAACCATGTAGGAGATGGAGGTCCTGAAAGTGTGGAACTTTTAAAGTTTTGAACCCAATTTTATCGATAAAGACAAAGAGATAGTGGGTCTGCAGACATTCCTATTCTATTTTTTGATGGTCTTTAAGAATCTGAAGTCAGAATTTCAAAAATTCAAAATTTTTTAGTGCACAAGTAAACTTTTGGGGGCAGCAGTCCTATGGAGACAAAATCTATGCATGTGTATTGAAAAATATTGGGTTTTTGAAATTCTGACTACGGATTCTTAAAGACCATTAAAAAGTAGAATAGGAATGTCTGTAAGACCCACTCTCTCTCGTTTTGTCTTCATCGATAAAATTGGGTTCAAAACTTTACTAGTTCCACACTTTCAGGGCCTCTATCTCCTAAACGGTTAGACACAATTGAAAAAACACCAAGAATAAAACATTTATCGAATATTGTGTCATTTTTTTCTCAGCTTCCACCCCTCCTTATAATACCTGTTGTCATGTCTCCTTAGCTTTGCCTCTGATTAGATCCAATTATAAGATAATTATTATTAATGATCATTTAATAAAAATATTTATTTTTTCAGGTTCTTTGGATTGGTATTTGTTAACACTGGTGAAATTGGTGTTAACTAAATAGTAAAAGAACTGAATAAGTTCATGTGGATAGATATAGTTTACAAAGAAATTGGTGTTGTTGTGAATGTGTGGATATCAACTTGGAACGAAGAGCCCAACGTGAAATTTTGTGTTAAACTTGGTAAATTGGGCACAGAATATTAAATGTTTCGGCAAGCTCATGGAGCTTAATTTTGTTATTAATTTAATTTTTACACTCTAGTATTGTTATTTAATTTTTGCTTAATAAAAATTAAATTTCCTGTATGTACTCAATTTTTCCGATAATTAATTTTATACAGTTATTAATTTCATTCTGAAAATGAAGGATACTGAACCAGTATAAGCAATTTGGAGCAAATGTCTGGCCCCCTTGTCAACAAGATCATGTTTATAGTGGCTACAATTTATTTTACCTGCTATATAACATTATTTACAAAAGCTGTATTTGAATACTGATTTTTAACAGTAACTGCATTTATTGTTTACCTTTTAAGTAATTAAATTAACAACAAAAATAAATTTTCATTAATATATTTTATTAAAGTTTTTTCGACTATTTATTTATTATCTCGACCAACTGAAACGCCCGACGAATTTGTCTCCGACAAAGTAACTGCCCGACCAACTGACACACTCGACGAAATGACCCTCTACAAACTGACCTGATACCGTGCGTGAACCCTAGTGATGAATTGAGGCAAAGCTCAAACGACTTGAGCTTTGAAAACTGGTGTTTGAAAAATTATATTAAAAAAAATTTTTTTTTTTTGAGTAGTTATTTAAAAAATTACTTCAGTTATAAAAATTTTATAAGTCGAATTAGAATTAGTTGCATGTCCTTTATGTTATAAAATAATAAAATTGATAGGTGATTTTTGTGTTACTTGCCCTTTAAACTTATTTTTATACATTCTCTACTTCAAAGTAAGTAACCTCACGTTGTTAATTTTCATCTAACATAATTTCTTAAAAAATATTCACAATCAAATTTACAGAAATTAGCCGGTCAAGGTGTTCTATAATTTCTCTGAAACTGTATGTCGTACAGGTTTCATTCATAGCTCATTTTAAGGCTTAAAATGTGGGCTTTTAAACTATATATTTTTAGATATAATTGAAACTAAAGAAAAATTTATTTAACATGATTTTAACATTAATTTTGAAAATTTAAAGTTAAAATTACATACTAAAAATCTGTAAAAACTAGTAGCATATTTCTTGATGTTTGTTCTAATGGCCACCCAAATTTCAAAGTGGAATTCCTTTTAGAAGTATAGAAAATAAATGTGAAATAATGTAATTTAATTAAAAGTGTTAACTGCTCATGACGTGATCATCGCTTCAAAGACCCATTGCTCCTGCTTACACAGAAAAACAGCGCACCAGACCTCATAAATAATTTAATACTGATTTAATTACTTGGAAGTCCATCTTGTAATTTAATAGTGTTATGCAAAGGATATGAGGGAATTAAACCCTTTTTTTAATAATTTTAGAGCATCGTTTTCAGGTTAATATATGATTTTCTAAAATTAAAATATGTTTTTCCCCCTCTTATTTTATTTTGAAGTCCCTAAAGTAAATTAAATAAAAAAAGTGATTCATTTTAGCTTTAACTTGACACATACGACAATTCCCTACGACGAATATAACCAGAGATGTGCTTTGTTTTATGTGATGAGATGCACAAAATTTTGATAACTTTGAGAAGTAATTATAACTAAAATATATTTCTATCTGGCAAACAAAACGATGAATGCCTTATATTTTATCCACTAGAGTACACTGATAAAGTTTGACAAAATTCGGAGAGCCTAAGGTCATTTATCACCCGATTTTGTTCGATTTGACGTGGAATGGCTCTTATTAGATAATTCGAATTGAGAATTATTTTTTGGAAGGGATATTCACTCCAGTTATCATGGCAATCAATTCGAAGAGAATGAAGAAAATTGATACATAAATTATACCTTTGGTTCAGCTGATTTTTTGATCTAGATTATTGTGTACTCGTTTCACTGTCATTAAGCAGGAGACCAAGAAAATAATCTCTCATATTGCATTTTTGATCAGATAATACAATTAATCAACGACTCGACTAGATTATTAAATTCTTTAAATGTTGTTGCTCATCAACTGTCTGACTGGAGTAGACGAAACGGGTTAAAAATAAATGTGAATAAGACCCATGTGATGTATTTCTATCAGCGTAATAAGTCTAACGTCCCTATAGAATCCAATATTTATATCGATGGAGTTAAGGTTACTGTTACTGAGACTTTTCGATACCTGGGTACAATGCTAGCCCATGATCTTTCTTGGGACCCTCATATAAATATGCTTTTGCGAAAGTTAAACTGTAATATGGGTCTCATATCAAGATTAAATTATTTACCATCACATATACTAATATCCTTATATAACGCTTTGATTCACTCTAACCTAAGCTTTGGCGTTATATTTTGGGGAGCCACCACGTCTGGTAATCTACTAAAAATTTTTAAGATACAAAAGTGGTTTATACGGTTACTATTAAAGTTACCCGGAAGAGAATCAGTGTCTAGGTATTTTCGTGACTTTAGGATACTCACTATTTATCAATTATACAAATTACAATTATGCTCCTTCGTATTTAAGACAACTAACTCAATGCCGTACATTTCAACACCATTATCGTTAAAATTGGTTGAACAGTTATTTACAGTTATTCAACCAGACAAGCATCTAAGATTTATTTACCCTCAGTAAAAAATTAATATGTGGGTTGCTGTGTGTCTCATGCTGGCATTGTGGAATGGGCAGTTTTGCCTAGTACACTTCGTCAATTGACGGAATATTCAATTTCCCATCGAGAACTAAAACTCTATATTTTAAAGGAAGCTTCCTCTTAGGGACAATTTGTTTACTGCTTATGTGCATCTTGGTTAAAACATTGTTTGGTTACTAATAATTTTATGTTTTGCTTTACTAATATTTGTTATTTTATTTGATTATTGATTTGATTCACTTTGCTATTTTTCATTTGAACATTAAGTTTTGTATATCCCTTGGGGAGCCCACTTGTCAGTTGTATACCATACAGGCTCCCCATGGGTACAAATTGTAACATATCAATAAATAAATAAATAAATAAATAAATAAATAAATAAATAAATAAAT